>APFE030528447.1:147890-188959 GCA_000404065.3 Pinus taeda
TTATTTTAGGGGTTAATTGGATTTTTTTATTTTTTATTTTTTGAATTAATGATAATACCTCACCTTCAAGAGCCTTTCGAAGGTAAGAGAGACATTGGCCAATATTGTCTGAAGTGATTTAATGCACGGTTTGAAAGACAAGGCAGCATCCACATCTAATAGACATTAATTTCAACAAGTAGAGGGCACTATTCCTAATGGTCAATTTTAGGCAAAATTAAGTATATTTTGCAATTTTCTTGGCCAATTTATAATATGATTTGATTTGCAAATATAAATCAGTAGACATTTACAGAGGTCTATGATCAAATGGACAGCAGGTTATGCCAAATCAAAGAGAATGTTGGGTTGACATTGTTGAGTTGGGAGATGCAATATTATATGATCATATTCATAAACATGTAGTTAAAAGGTGGGATACTTGAATGTTCCACCCTATGCCTTGGCATATTTCCTTACACCCAAATAATATTTTCCATTTTGGTTGGCCCATAAAACACATGGATAGGATTAGGAGAATACCATAAACAAATCTAGACCTACAAAGTGTGTATATGCTTGCATTAGACAAGTTAATCACTGACGAAGATGAGTGTGCTCAAGTACAAAGCAAATTGAGCAAGTACATCAATGAACATGGAGTTTTTGCTTTTCTGCATGCAACTAAAGATGGAGATGGGTGATATCCTATTGAATGGTGGAATGTGTATGGAGCCTCAATCACACATTTACAAAAACTGGCAATGAAGGTGCTTTCACAAGTTGTTAACACTTTTGCCACAAACATAATGCTTGGTTTATGTGCATTATATCTAGAGGTGGTTGTCCAATTATTGTGAGGTGGTAAAGTATGATATAACATATGTGACTGGGGGCACAAATTCAAAGAAGGCTAATTTAGAGGATGTACCCATGGTTTTAGAGTAGTCAAAGATTGAACTTATGGATGATCATGATGGGACTCATGATAGAGCTCATACAACAAAGATGTCACTCCCATCCACTACCAAGTTTCTAGATGTCACAGCTTTCTCATCAGTTTCACAACCTACAACGTTGCTTGGGGGTTGCGTAGCTCATAATTATGTTCTACAATCACTTCCCCCTACTCTTACTCCCCTTATTCACCAAAAAAGATTAAGAGTTTCATCTAGCAAGAGGAAAGCTTAGTAGATAGTAGATTTATTTGCCATCTTTAATTTAGAACCTTTCTAGAACTTGGAGTACTTTGTCATTATAATGCCCTATTTTGTAAACATTATATAGCAATTTAAGTTTGAACTTTGAACTAATGGCTGCATATTACAACTCTTTAGTCATGAATATGATGCACTATTTCATTTCATGGTTGCAGTTATCCACTGCAGTTTGTTGATGACAACGATTATCTTTTGAAACTTGAAGGTTGATATGAAGGTTGATGTTACGATTGATCATTTCATGGCAATGTTACAAGTTATCATTTCTATATGATTGATGTTATATGTTTACTAAATGGTTGATACTTTAATGATCATCAATAATTCAATGCTCAGATCTATGTTGTCATGTTTTCTGTAACTAATTCAACATTTTCGATTGATTTTGTATTAGATATATATATATATATATATATATAACATTCTTGATATGCTCTACTCTTGGAAGCTTTCAAAAATTGGCACTTCCTGCTCCCTACTTTCACTCCCAACACCATAGGTTTCATGACATCATTCATGTTTGCAATAGCAAATATGCTTCAAACCATAAATGTTATGTTTTTTATATCATATATCAAATTATCAATATGTTCATTGAGAAATTTTTTGCTCATCACTTATGTTTTTAAATATTTAAGCTTTTACTTTTTTAAGATTTCAAAGACTAGGTCACCTAAGAGAGGGACACCAACATCCCTTCGGATGTTCCAAAAACTTGCAAGGTGTCTCCACACATCCCCAAGATGTGTGCCCCTACTCTGACATCCCAAGATCTTGCCAGAACATGGATGAACATTTACAAATTTTATGTTTCACGGAGTAAAACGTTATAAGGTATTATTTTACTTTTATCAGCAAGTATGATCTATGTTTTAAAACTAGGTCATTCTAACTCAAAATCGGATTGGTTGACCAAGCCATACCCTTGCCCGGACCGAATAGGACAATTATCAAGTTCGACGATCAGTGTGTTACCGAACCGGCTGAGTTGGTCATCGATTTGGCCGGTTCGATAACGAACCAACCGGACTGACCGAGCCCGACTTAAACCAGTTGGTCTCCATGACGGGAAAAAAATGCAAGTTGGGCAAACATGAAATCACATTCTTTTTTGTTTAAACTATTTCCTAACCCCTCTACCCCTCTCCCACGCCTATAAAGGTGGCCCAACCCCCTCATATTTCCTCACAACTATCTCATTACATTTGTGTGAGCATTTGTGAGAAGTATGTGAGCAATTGGAGTTAGTTTTTGGAGCAGCATTGAGGAGGTTCTTGGGCAATCTTTCGAGCATCATTGAGGAGGTTCTTGGGCAATCTTTGGAGCAACATTGAGGAGTTTATTTTAGGAGCAGCATTTGCCATTGAGGGGTTGGTTTTTGGAGCAGCGTTGGTCATGTGTTTTTGTTATGATCTCTTTATATTACATGTATTGGACAGTGCACTGGGTGCCATTTTGATATAACAGATATATTCATGAGCATACTTTGATCATATGTTGTTTTCTTTATATTATTCTAATGCTTTGAGTTTGGAAACATGAATGAAAATCTTTAAAAATATTTTTTTCATTGAAAAATAAATATTTAATGTACTTTTACAAAGACCAAGTCATTGGAATCAACTAGTCCAAGTCGAAGTCTAAGTCAATATCGAGTCGAAGTTGACCCTCGACCAATTCTAAGTCGGAGTCCGAGTTTAAAAACAATGGGTATGATATATTCAAATTTTAGCTTGCAAATTTCATTCTTCAAATCAAGAACATTAACTTAGGTTGCAATGTACCAACCAACAGGGAGACTACTAGAGGTGTAAACAATAAGCTCAAATGCTAATGTTGAATATATTACGTTATGTGACCACAATATTGTTGATTTTCTAGTGTAGACAAGACGAGCAATTTTCTTCCAGATAATTGCTTCCAATGATACCATTCAACTTCTAATCATTAAGCAATTACACTTAAGCAAATTTCAACCATTAAATTATTTAGAGCATAGAGATCATAATGAAACAATGAAACAAAAGACACCAAAATTTCTTGGCACAAAACCCCACAAAGGGGAAAACCTAGTAATCTTTCCTTATGAGGGAATGTCCAATTTGTACATTAGTCAAAATAGCATATATTTGACAAGATTCTTTATCAAGACATATAGACAAATGGACCAGCAAGATGACCTCACAAGTGCCAAGCCAACCCTCCAGGATCCAATACAAAGTTCTCTTCAATTAAGACAGCCAACAAGATGTCAAATATTGCTCTTCCACGTGTCCATAACAATTCCTTCTTGAACAACTTTGTTAAGGTCAATAATGAGGTCTAAGTATTAACCTCCATCTTCCATGGAAGCTCACAATCATCCCTATCATATCCACAGTCATTATATTGGGATCATTCCACTGTTATATTAGAAGAAGGCTTGGACCATAAACCTCAAACACGGATTGTCACCAGAGTCTCAAATCAACATCACAGTCTAGACTCGAATCAACACCATAAATCGGATCACAGGTTTGAATCATCATCACAAATTAGGCTCGGTACCACATAGATAACTTGTTCTTTCACACAGAATTATGCCACAAAAAACTCACTCTTCATCACAGAAATACATGCCTCAAAAATTTGGGTTTGTGCCTCAAAAGTTGCCACAGGAACCTCACTCTTTTTTCCTTAGAAGTTGCCATAGAAAACTCAACTTTATTTACAAAATTAAGTTCCTCAGAAACTCGGTTATGCTATAGACATATGCTTTCATTTTTTGGCCTCAAAATATTCTTCTTCTTTGCATAGAACGAAGAGAGATGAGATGATTCAAAGTGCCTTTTGGTGGAGTGATCACATATATATAGTCTCCAAGGGGGGTCGAATCGATGCCTCCAAGGAGCTAGGTCAACTTGATCTAGGAGGCTCGACATGGGCACTTGTGCAGTAAATATAAATTCAAGTTTTCTCTTTTGATTTTATTGATAGAAATACCAACCAAAGCTACATTTTCTCAACACTCCCTCTCTTAGCTAGGGTGTTACTTTTCATTCTCTCTCAAGATCAAACTCCCCGACCAACCCATTGGTCTCTTGGTAATGACCTAAGGAAGAGATCACAAAAATCAAATGTATAAGTTTCATCATAAGGAAAGGTCAATAGCATCAAGCTCATCCCACAAGCCAAAACCAATGGCATCAAGGTCAGAACCCAACTGACCATAGGATCAATCAATATTGTTCATGAGGCCAAACTCTCCAACCATATGAAATGGTTTCTCAATCAAGCACATGACCCAAGAGAGTAATCAAAAACAATCTCTCTGACCATCTTACTACTCTCACAATCAAACACCATGACTCAAAGGAGTAATCAAGATCAAACTCTCCGACCATACCAATGGTCTCCCGACCAAACCCAATGACCTAAGAGAACATAAGGTCCATCTCTCCACTATAAACAAGGTCTCTCGATCCATGACCCAAGGGAAGAATCCCTATCTTAATATCAAGCTCCCTAACTATAAAGTCTCTCAGTCTATGACCCAAGGGAGGAATCCCTATCTCGATGTCAAAAAAGTCAATCTCCTTGACCATATGGTCTCTTAGTCAAATAGAATGACCTAATGGAGAGAGAACTCAACCAATGTCACCAACCAAACCCATTGGTCTCTCGATCAAACACAATGACCTAAGGGATCACTCCTAGCCTCAGAACCAACCTCCCCAACCATAATGGTTTCTTAGTCAAACTCAATGACCAAAGGGAGTAAACAGAAAAATCTTCCCAACCATAAACCATGGTTTCTCAACCAAGCCTAAGGAAGATTCACAATGTTATACAATTAATGCTCTCTCTCTCCAAGAGGAATTCTCAACCACTCTGAGCTTATCACAGAAGCAAGCAAACTTCATCTAGGACAATGGCTTAGTCAAAACATTGACAACGTGCTCATCAATAGAAATGTATTTGAGCCTCACAACTCCTCAGATGACAACATCCCGAATATAGTGATACTTGATCTCAATGTGCTTCGACCTGTCATGAAAAACAAGATTCTCATAAAGCTTCACATAGCTTTGATTGTCACAATATATCACGGTTGATTCTAGCACCTAATCAGACAATCCAGCAAAAAACAACACGTTGAATAACCAGCTATATACTCAACTTCAACCGTGCAACAAAGGTCTACATTCATGATATCATAGCAGAGCCCAGACTAAAACAGCATCCAAAAGTGCTCTTTCTATTTTTTTTGCATTCAACCTAATCAAAATCTGCAAATCCATGCAACAAACAATTCAGCATGCCAATAAGTTGATGGTACCAAGTCAGAATCAAAGTAACGCGGCTTCTTCAAATTTGTCATCATGGGAGTGTCCATGGACTCACAGTTCACCATGCCAAACACTTAAAGGATTTCAACACCAATCTTTTGTCACACTTATAATTCCAAGTAGTCATGCATTAGACAAAGATCCTTCAATCAGCTCCCTCTTACACTAGACAATGAGGTCCTCAACCCTAGTCAGAATCAAAATCACAGGTTCATCTAGATTAGCATCACTCTTTGTAGAACCAAATAGCCATCGAGAATATCATGCACAAGGTATCTGACTTCATAGTCTTATCCCTCTTCTTGAGGTAATCCTTCACTTTGTACTTCTAGCAATCTTCATCTTGGAAGTCACAACTGACTTCTTTTCAACATCAAAACAAGCTTCAATCTGGCTTATTTGGCTGCTGCCTCTGAGTCCAAAGCTCATCCAACACGATATCTCTCAACTCAAGTCTTCTTGTCACAAGCTTTACTTTGTTCTTCCAATCTATCGCCATAGCCTTAGCAGCCTTCATTATGTACCTGCAATCCTCACTAGGAGGCCATGGAAGAACAAATACAACCAAGCAAGATATGCAAAGACAATAGACTAATAGTAAAAATAACAACAATGGTAACAATCAAGAAAGAGATATAACATACTTATCTCTTGAGACCATGTCAGCTCCCTCTTGATCTTAGCCTTCTACCATCCAACTTGTAAATCAACCATGTCTACATCATGATTATGATGTCATTCCTTCCTTGCAAGAGTTAGGGTTTCTTTTTTAGCGAAAGCAATCAATCCTAGGGTTTTAACTTTCGTCCATAACCCCCAGGGCTTTCTTATCCAAACCTTGTTACAAGCTAGGGTTTACAAACACTAGATCTTCAATCAATGATGATATGATCTTTGATCTAATCAAATCAAGAAACCCTTCCTTCATAAAATCATTGTAACAACAACAGCATCTGCTTCTTAAAAAAACTTGCAATAAATTTCATCATCCAAGTCTTGGCCTTATACTCAAACATTCATGCAAACATTTAATATGTCATTAGCCATTTATGAATTTATCAAGAGACTTTGGCTTTCATGGCTTGAAGAGGGACATACACAAGTGACATTTTAGCATATTTTTCAAAGAAGGTAAATAAAATGACCTTGGTTTCAATGATATATCACGATCTTAACGAACAAATCGGCATCTTCCAAGCCTTGTTCAATACTTGAGATTTCAAGGTAATGTCCTACCGTTATAAAACTTTCCAATGCATAAGTCACACGATTCCTTTCATTTTAGTAGTCATGTATTTAAGCATAATCTAGTCCCTCAATCAAGTAGACTTTGCTCCAACTGCACTTCAATCTTGAAGAGGCACTCAGCCTCCTTTTTCGTTTCATCAAAAGGTGTTATCACAATAAGACAGATCATCTATCAATTAAATGATATTGTTCTCCAAATATCCTATGAGAAATCTTATTTTAAGACACAGGGGATGCACATGCTTGATACTTTTCTCACAACTCAAATCGAAGTGATGTCATTTCTTCTTATTATATCAAGACCATTTTTCATGTCATATACAAGCAATGTTTCATTGAAGATCATGCATCACAAATGAAGATACTCCATCAAGTTCAACACCTCAACCTTCAATGGCAACACGTGATTGTAATCTTTGTAGTTTTAACTTCAGACTTCACTACTTTATGCACAGACTTATTGAAATCAGCCCATATCATGTTTGAATGTATCATACCACTCATTATTAGATGTAAGCACAATTTCCCTTCATATAATGCATGTAATTTTATAAGGTATTGACGCAATCTTTAGGTTGAGGCATATTAGTTCCAAAGAATATTATAATGCAAGACTCAGACCCATATTTCATCCTATCTGACAGAGCTCCTCTAATGGTGATAAGGGATCGAATATTCCAAACAAGGGTTATTCATACTTCACATCCAAAAAGTTTAGGGAGGTATTAACCTTCAAATTAGCTTTCAGGTATCTATCATTGTAGTGTAAATTTTTCAAGCTAGGAACCAAACAATATTCTTTAGTTTTGATAATTTGATAATGCTTCTTGGAATTGAAACATGCTCAATGCCTTCTCAAACTTTTGTGTACTTCTAATAATCAGTATCATCACAAAACTTTTAAGAATGCAGCCAATAGAAACGTAAACGGATACATACCTTGACTTCAAGGAGGATTTCAAACTTCCTTTTGTCTGCACTTTTTCGAAATAGTATAACCTCAGCTTCTTAACAAGCTATTGTTTGAGACTTTAACTAAAGAACTTTGATCTTTTCCTCGTGAGATTCAACCTTCAAGACCTGTATTAGCTAAGGCAACTTTGGCCCTCTAATCTAACTCTCTTAGGCCCTCGGTCCTTTAAGATTTTCAACCCCCCTCTATAACTTCATTCTAAAAATTTTCAAGCCTCCTTTTAAGTTTTTAATATGAGGACGAAATAGAGTTGGATGTTCAAATAACTTCATAAGATAATCTTCCACTGTACCAAACAAACTCATCCATTATCTTGAGATTCTTACTTGAATGCAAGAGCAGCGATTAACCTTTGTGAAATGCTCCTCAGTCCTCTTCCAAATCTGAAGACAATATTTTAGTATAAGATTCGTTCTTCTTCTTCTTCTTGCAAATGAGAACTCCTTTCCACAACAAACAATCAAGAACCTTCAACATAGAAGTCAAGGTTTGACCTTGAACTTATCATGGTAACCAATCTTGATGTAATGAATGATCTTAACCCTTGATCTCCTTGCAAACTGTGATATAGAATTTTGACTTTCCACAAAAGGTGATCTCAGTGCTCCTTTCTTCACCATAGCTCTGATACCATGTTGATTTACTAGTGTAGACAAGACTAGAACAATTTTCTTCCAAATAACTACTTCCAATGACACAATTCAACTTCTAATAGTTAAGTAGTTAAACTTAAGAAAATCCCAACCATTAAATTCTTTAGAGAAGTAGAGATCATAATGAAACAACGAAACAAGAGACACCAAAACCCCACAAGGGGGAAAACCTAGTAACCTTTCTTTATGAGAGAATGACCAATTCAATCCAATTTGTACATCAGTCAAAATAGCATATCTTTGACAAGATTCTTTATCAAGACATATAGACAAATACTAACCAACAAGATGACCTCCCACAAGTGCCAAGCCAACCCTCCAAGATCAAATACAAAGTTCCCTGAAATTAAAACAACCAACAAGATGTCAAATCCTGCTCTTCCACATGTCCATAACAAGTCCTTTTTAATAGCTCTGTTAAGGTCAACAATGAGGTCTAAATCTTGACTTCCATCTTACATGGAAGCTCACAATCATCCTTGTCATACCCACCATCATGATATTGGGATCATTCCATTGTTATATCAAAAGAAGGCTCATACCATAAACCTCAGACATGGATTGTCACCACAGGCTTGGATCAGCATCATAAACTAGACTCGGATAAACAAATATCTCGGATCACAGGTTCAGATCATCATCATAGATTAAGCTCATTACTACATAGATAACTCTTTCTTTCTCACAAGATTATGCCACATAAAACTCGCTCTTCATCACAGAAAGATATGCCTCCAAAACTCGAGTTTGTGCCTCAAAAGCTACCATGGGAACCTCACTCTTTTTCCTCAGAAGTTGCCAAGACGAGGCACAACTCGTAGGAACTGAGATCCGTAAAGAAGATCTACTTGATGAGAGAGATAGGCATCTCTAACCCTGTAATTGAAAGAAAGTAGAGAGGGATCCTCCCCCCACCCCAAGTTCCTATAGAGACAATGATAGCATCCTCTAATCTCATAAGGGGCACCAAAAAAGGAGATGCATCTCTACCTCCAACTTATGTAGCTGGCACATGTAGCAGATCCTCTCAGACTATGATATATAGTAGTTTATCTCTATTTGGAATCTATGACAATCGACCCAGAATTGTCCCAAAGGGATCCTAAGCAAGTGCATCTAATGCATGCTTGTATAAGTTGGGCAGATAATGATGCCATCCCACAACTCCAAAAAGTGTTTAAGGTAGTAAGACATCTTTAAGCCCAAGCTCGTAAGAGGTGAAGTCCAAGTGACTTTAATGAATAATTTGAAAATGACCTCTATGATAGTTTGATTCAATATCTGCCTAGTCAACAAGAGATGGTGTGGTGCATCAAGAGAAAATTTGAGCAAGGGAAGGCACTTTGGGGAAATAGTCATCGACTAGAGAAGGTAAGATGCCTCTGAAAAACCAACCTCGTGCACAACCTGAGAGGGGATCCAAAGCAAGAGCCTCTAAGGAACAAACTACAGGATAGGGATACCTCTCTTTCCTAGTGGCAGAGTCTCTTAGAGATCTGACTCAATGAAGTAAAGAGAACAAGCGAAAAATGACCTCAAGGCAAAAAGGTTTAACACCAAACTCTACCTAAATAATGGATTGCAAAGTCATCCACTTGCAACAAATGATGCGCCTAAGAAGCACAGTTTGGACTCTCTCCATCCTTGCCCAATCTATATCTCATAGGGTCGGCCCCCAAATCTCAAAGCCATAAAGTCTTTAAGAACTATGGGTTTGATAATCGCCTCCATGAGGTAGAGTTTTGACAAGATGTCCTAAAACAAACTCTAGAAGCACTACCTCTCAATGAGGGCCAGGGAATCGTACCCTTCACTGAGTCAAGGTTGGAGGGCCAGTCACATACCAATGGAAAGTATATATTACGCCAAAGTTGCCCAAGACTTGCACCTAGCCCCAACCACAAACACAAGTGCAACCATGTTGGTGGGGACACTTGAACCCTAGTGGGGGAACAACAATGCCTGACTTCACCAACCACTTAAGCCCCTATTAACTTTTTCTATTTTCACATTACAGCCCTCAAGTTTTTCTACTTTATTAGCATTACCCATACAAATGTGAGACATCTCTTCACCAATGGCTATAAAATACACCTTGCCCATCTCAATGCAATAATTTCATACTTAAAATTTTAGTTACTTGGGTATTTCTGCTCGTGCCAAGTGGCACTATAATAACTTTGGACAAATATGGAAACTAGATCAGTTTCAAACTTTCAAGTTAGATGTTCTGGCGTTAATGCCATCAAAGCACAATCTGAATACTTTTACATATCTCACATTACAAAACCACTATAATGAATGTATTATTCTTGTCAAGCTCCCCTAGTTACAGCACCAAGGGATAGCTCAGTTGGCTCAACACTTTCCACTAAGGCATAATGCCCAGGGAGGTCAAGGGATCCATTCCCACTTAATCCTACAGGGTTACTATCCATTGTTAAAGCAGGTAGTTAATACCATTCTCCTTGAAGGAACCTGGGGAGGAGAAAGAATTCCATGGGGTGCTGGCAAGGTACCAGCAACCTCACTCTGATTGCTCAAGTGCAGGGCAATGAGGGGAATTATTTCTCCAGAAAACTGGGGCAAAATAAAATAAATAATTTCCCTTGTTATTAAGACATTAACTCCAAATTCAGCATCATAAAATCCTAACACCTTTATTTTGGTCCTGCTCTCACCCTCCTGTTAAAACTCCAAATAATATTAACAAAATGGCATAAATGGAAATCATAGGAATATTGGGGAAGGTACCATTGTAGCATGAGCGATAGCCTGTTGCAGATTCTCAGACTCCCTTGATCCTTTCTCTGTAGGTCCAGAGTGGAGGCCAGCCCAGACACACAACTTGCTGGACCATAAGTGCGTGCTGCAGGCGCCAGAACAGTTGGCCTCGCAACCCCTCATACGGACCTAAGAACGAAAAGATTCCTTTGTTGGCTCCAGCAACCTCAGAAGCTAGAAGCCATCAAATAAGAATAATTTAATTACAGATGGGAGGTTGATTCACCATAGCCCAAATCACTAATCATGGGACGGAGAGGGCTGCACAATGATAAGCACAAGCCTCCAATCACCGCCCTGGCACCGGCAGCTGCATAGTCTTCTGCTTGTTTGATAATGTTGTTAACTTTTGTGTGATATTATTTGCCATACAGCAATTTTGGATTTTGGGAACTTGGGTATTTCTGCTTGTACCAAATGGCACTATTATAATTTTGTCTCATATTTTATTGTTAAACCAGTTTTAAGTTATATGTTGTAACTTTTAATGCCATCAAGGCTAGTGCTGGTGATGGGCTGCCCCTGCAGACCTAAAAATGCATAGTTTAAAGAAGCATTTCCTACACAGAAATAGATAAATAATGAAATTGCAAATTCTGCAAACTAACTAGAACAATCTATAAAGACTACATTTCACTTGTGCTACTAAACCGCTGAACAGAAACTTATTTCACGTAGTTTCCACCTAGCAGCCAAAATGCGGTAGCTTGGGGTTAATAAAAGCTGCATATTCGGCGAAATCCCCAGTCAAAAACTCATAGTTCACTACCGCCACCAATCCACTGTACTGAAACTTCTCTTTGCAGAAGGGATAAACAGTAAGGCTTTAGGTAAATAAAACTATGTTAGTTCCGCAAACTACCCAGAACCCGATAATAAAGTTAACACCCTTTTTCTTCACTTCTGCTACTAAAGCACTGTGCTAAATCCAATATTTAGATAGCTAGGGTTAAATTTAGGGTTTCGAGCCCAATAAAGCTGCAATTTCGAGAAACTACTCGGCACCAGAAAACTGCCGGTTTTACTCCATTTTCGCTAGTTAAACCTAGCCCGGACTGAGAACAAAGTTGAAGCCGAAAGTTCTCGCCAAAAGAAATAAAAAATTGTGCAATTTGCATTCATGGCAGCTTCGTGTTTTTGAAACCCGAGAACAAAAGAAACAATTGACATAACTGATAACGTTTCGCATTTGATAAAATTCGCTTCTTATTGCCAAGACACCGCCGTTTCCTTCCTAGAAACCACTGGAACGCATTTTATAACCAGAATGAACGAAAAAACCTCCCTGAAAAAGACAAAGATCGAAGACACTTACAAGTCGAGCCCTGCGCTGCGAGCTGCCGAGCTTGGGGGCGTCTCTGAGAACAGTATTCATGGCGGTTTTCCTGTGGTCCATTCATCCGACTGTCAAGAAAATGAAAAAGAACCCCGAGTTTTAGTAAAATAAAGTTTACGAGGAGAGGGAAAAACTTTCAACCCAAATTTAGAGGGAATTAAAAGGAAGCACTGCGCGAGAAAAATATTGTATAAATTTTTAAAAAGTAATGAAAATTTACTTAAATTTTAAAATAAAATAACATCGTAGAAAAATAATGGACATGTGTTTTTTATGGTTTGAGATTGGGAGGTCTTTGTTTCTGATGTTATTTTTTTGTTAACATACAGTTAACTGATCATCGGTTAATATAGAGTTGATCATGGGTTAGATGGTTCTGTCGTAAATAATGTTTTATAGTTTAAAAGTGTTAATTGGGTTTAGTTTATAGTTTAAAAGTGTTAATTGAAATAGAGGACTGAGTGTTATGTCTTTCTCATTTTAATTTTATAAAATTTTATTAAATTATTAATAAACTTTAAAGAATATTAAAAATCTTTTGTTTAGTTTTATGATTTATTTTCAATTAAGTATAAATTGTTTTTAAAAAGTTTATTAATATAAATATTGTGCTTTTTTATAAACATATGTTTAACTACTTTGAAATCTCTTTCAAATGCTTTATTAATGGGATAAAGTAATATCATAATTTAAAATTGATGTCACTTCTAATTGATAGTGAGAGTTGAATTTTTCAAAATCTAAAGCTTAGCAATCTTTTTGTTAATTTCATAATAAAACGATAAGGCTTTGAATTCCCCAACATTATTTGTTCACTTTCCCAAATAAACATTTGTAAATTAATAAATAAGAATACAATGGAAATTAAAATAAAGCAAAATCTACATGTTTACCTTGGCTCTTACCAAGTCTCATTAAAGAAACTCAAGCATAAGACTTATTCACCAAAAGTGCTCCCACACCCTCTACTCATTTTTACTATCATTAGGTTTGTAAATGGGTAAAGGTATGAAGATATGGTTTGGTTCAGTGGTGAGCTAGCCATATTCCCCAAGTGACTAAGAAGGGAACCACCCTAAATGGCTTAACCTTTCTTCTTATAAACCATTCTTGTAAGTTCATATCCACGATTTTTTTTGCCGCCAAACTTGAAAACCCAACGAAATCTCCAAATCTTTCAATACATGTATAGATAATGAATGAGACAATAAAAGATGAGTGGTAGTTTGTTTCGCAAAGGCACTTGTTGCCAAAATGAGAAGGCAGCTTCTCACATCTACCAATCTCTGGCAAGAGGTGATATATCACAAATACATATACCCCCTATCGATTTTGGACTGGATTTGTAGCCCATCCAGGAATAGATCCGACATTTCAACAATTTGGAGAGTAGTCGCCCAATCCACATCAATCATAAAATAGGGATTGCGTTAGCGTATAGGGACAAGCAAAAATGTTCGTATTGGCAAAGATGCATGGTCGCGATGTGGGAATGCCCACCTCCTCTCGCTTTAGCTCAGGCATTTCCTTGATTCAGCATGTATTAAATACCTATCTCATATTGCAAATGCAGACAACACATCGATGATCAACCAAGCATGGAAAACAGCTCTAGACCTCATGATTCTCAATCAATGGAGACAAGACTAGGACAGATATATAAATGCCCTTATTGAATCCCATGTTATAATAACATATCGGGAGGACGAACTGATATGGGTCATATCCACGCATGGTGAATACACCCCAAAGGAGGGATACACTTTTATTTTTCGAATCGTGAACCAGAGAATAAAGACTGGTGGTGGTGACCTCTCTGGAAACTAAAATCGCCCCCAAAAGCAAAACTCCTCATGTGGTGTCTGATAAACAACAAGGCGCTTACCGATGACAATCTACAATGCAAATCCATCAATGGTCCCTCACGTTGTTGTCTATGTAAGAATAACGTTAAATCTGTCGATCATCTTTTTTTATTCTACCTCATGACACAGTTTGTATGGCATCAATTATATCAATCACTTACGATCAATTTAAGATGGCAAGGGGAAAATTTATAGTCCACTTTGCATTCATGGTGGCATAATGCAAATAACCCCAAACTCCGCAACCTTCCTTTATTGATCTGTTGGGGCGTTTGGATAGCAAGAAACAAACAAATATATCAAGATATTCCAATGATTAGAACATCACCTGCACAAACATTGAACCTCTGTATAATTTAATTAAAGATGAAGAACAATCACTTCGTATCCGACATATTTCCCCTGAAGTTGTTGATAAATCCTTTCGTTGGGCATTTTTTGATGGATCTGCCCAAGAAACGAGTTGTGGTGGTGGTGTTGTCCTATATTTAAGAGAGGACCATTTCTATAAACTAAAGATGGGGTTTTGGCAAGGGCACCAACAATTACATAGAACTTAACAGTCTTAGACTTCTCCTCAATTTTGCACTTAAGAAGCAATGCAGACGTATACAGATCTTTGGGGATTCCAAAATTGTCATCAACTGGTTTGTACTATCTCATCGTCACGTCCACACACTTAGAGGACTATTGGATGAAATTACAACATTAAAATCTCATTTGATTTTATTGTTTGTAAACATATTTATAGGGAAAGGAACCAAATTTCTAACATTGTTTCCAAGGAAGTCGCACAACAACCCAACGACCAATGGATGATACAGGAACATCAGGGACAGGAGGTCTATCAGTATTACCACAGGCCTTTCATAGAGCATCGCTTGACTGTTGATCTAGCATCATGATCCTTGGAAGATTTTTGACGATACCACTACTATATAATTTTGTTTAACAAACCCATAAACTGTTAATATCTTGCTACAATTTTTTTGTAAATGTTTTTTACTATAATCTGACACTCTACGAACAAGTGGTTAAGTCCATCTTGTTTTTAGGCATATGCTTTTTACAACAGATACAACATGTAATTTTCAATATATTTATAAAGGAAATCACGATTTTTTCCTTCGGAAAAAAAAAGATGAGGTGATAGTCTCCCCATTTTCTCTACATAATGAACACTTTCCAAGGCTAGTTTTGTTCCTCTTTTGAAATGTTCCTTAGTCAATATTCTATTATTCATAATCAACCATATGAACAATATACTCTTAGACAAAGGCTCAATCTTCCACAATTTTCGCCACCATCATCTAATCTTAGCAAGGTTGGGGGATTGCAAAGATAGATAATCAAGCTTCATAGTGTATCACCCCTAGTGTCTTATTCATTCGCCATACTAAATGGTTAAGGTTCCACCTCAACCTTATATGGGCTCTTCTAAGCTCAATTAGAAAGGATTTTCATCATTGGTTCATCTCATCATTTAGCCCTAATTCCTGGGTTGATAACTAACCTTGGGACCATATGATAGCTTTAGTTGGATAATAACCATATTTAACATGCACTCCCTAACTCCCACAAAGTTAAGATTAGATTATCATCAAGAATGACAACTTGACCATATCCCATGATTGTACGAGTCCCTTTCAAATTTAAATTTAAAGTAAAATAGCCTTTTTTATTTAATCTATTTGTAATGATTATTTTATTCGTTTATTTATATGTTAAATGGCAAATATTTTTTATTAAAATTACTTCTGAGTGGACCTAATGGTTAAGGACGTGTGTTTCTTGTCACAAGTTCAAATTCAAAAGGATGAAGAGTATGTACACAAACTTTGGCAGACAGACCATTATGCAAAAGGGGTCCCTTGTCCCATGAATAAGGGAGTCTCATACACCAATTTGGTGTTTAAACATTAAAATTATATTATTATTGTTTATTGCTCGAGTGGTTGGGAGGACGATTTGTTCTCTCATCCACCCCAGTGCAATACCAAAGGACACGTTTGGCCCCTTGTGATAAGGCTCAAGGAGGATGCTTGTCCACTATGCAGAATTCATTGCTAAGTCATAAGTTATCAGTATATTTGGCTTGCAAATTGTTGGATATACTCTTGGTGTTGTAGTGGCAACTAGTAGGTTTGATCATGGGCCCCACCTAGATTACTCCAACGAGTTACCCAGTCACCATGATTAAAAAAAAATTGTACAGATGTTTCCACCTACAATGTGAGAGAATGACACACAATCAATTTGAAACTATAATAATTATTAACAACAATTAAAGATAATTTGTAGTTAATGTGAAGCTACGCTACTTTAATTATTAATTATAATTATAATTAAGTATTAATTTTATGTTTTTCATTTCATTTCATTTTATTTTAGTTTTTGTTTTATGTAATTTGATCTAGTCAAAATATTAAATAGGACATTACAAAATCTCTACCATAATAGCTAAGAGAATGTCTCTCGACGCAATAAATAACAATTATATTATTCAAAAATTGTAATGGTTGGAGTGTGGGGTTTAATTCCTACTAGGTTTCAAGTTCAAATCTCACAATTAGGGGTTCAAGGTTGAAACCAATTTTGGAGATCTAAATTGCCCCAAAAAGCGTCCGAGCTCGACTAAGTCTCGCACAATCTTGTTAACAACATCCCGTTGTTAAATAGATATTTTTTCCATCCAATTTCTATTCTAACTCTGAATTAAAAAAAAATAATAAAATTAAAATAAAAATAATAATTAAATTAACCCTCAACTCCATCAATATGTTTCTATAATTTTATTTCAAATTTTTAAATAAATATATGTTTAAATAAAAATATATTATTTCATTTTGTTAATGGATAACCAACCTTTAACACGATAGATATATATACATATATATTTAATTTTGTCAAATGGAACATTTATCATGATTTGCGGACCGTGTAAGTTGGTAGGGATCAAAGTTACTTTGTTGACGTTAACACGTATCTCATCATCGCAAGGTGATTTTCCTTTTCTCGAGTGTAGTGTAAATTCTTGATATTTTGTGCGCTGATAGAGACGTGTGGAAAGAGACGTTACATTGTTTAGAAAGTTCGTAGAAAGAAGCCCCTCCTCCTTACGTTAAAAGTTTAATTTTGCATCCCTTTAAATTAAAAAAAAAAGTGTGTTGATGGCACACGTGTTTGACCATATTTATGAAGGTATTTGATATATTTATTTTCGAAATTGATCAACCTAACATGTCAACCTTGTCAATGGAGTTTCATGTATTAGACCGTTGAATTTTTAAATGAGTTTGAGGCTTTTGTTTTTTGAATTTTTAAATGAGCTTTATTTTAATTCTTTTAAATATAATTCTTTTATTCGAACAATCATTATATTTTTGCATATGTTAAATATATAGTAACATTTTTTTGATGGGGTGTATGCTGGTAGAGCCATGATTCGCCTAGGGCATAGTTTTGTGCATTTGGGTGCATTGATGGGGTTTGATGTGGGGAATGTAGGAATTATAAAGAGTGTGAATTTCAATTTGTTAGATATTGAAATAATAAGTTTTTTTAGATCAATTATGAGAGGTTGCAGGAAGCAAATTATACGATATTAGAATAGAAAATGCCTTGCATTATGGTGACGTGTTAGATGGAACTTTCATGACAAGAACATAAAGTTGAAGGGACAAACAAAGCTTGACTTAAGGGGTTTTCCAAAAGGGAAGGGGGTCTCTTTGTTTAGAGACAGAAAGGCGATATCAGCGTACTCAAGTAATCCAAGTAAGGAAAAATGTCCCCCTTGGCAAGACTAACATTTGATACTCCTAAGAGATAGGTTGTACTTGTTTTAGGAAGCCCTATTTCCTTTCTTTGGCTCTTCTGTTCAATTTCATGTGTTTGGTTGTTGGACTAGGGTGGGAAGGGTCATCAACTTCTTGCTCTAATGTGGGTCATCCAAGCTTTTGCTTTACATTGGCATGGAAATTAGTTTCAGGTGCTTATTAGTAATTTCGTCAGCTGGTCTTCTCTCTCTTTGTTTTACACATAATTATCTTTTGTGTCATCAAATGTGTGTGTGGTCATTATCTAAGCTTGTTTATTCATCCTTGATGAAATGAAATGTTCTTGCGTCGAAGGGTGGGAGAGACAAAATACCTTGGGCTTGCTCCCTCAAGGCATCAGGCTTTCATAATCCCAAACCTATACCCAATGTTGAGAAGGAGTTTATTGCGACAAAGTGGCCTTTTGAAAAAAAAGTGTTCTAAGTCCACCAAGTCTAAAAATGAGGAGGGTGGAGGACACAGTAAAGGAGAAACAATGAACTCTAAATGATTATCAAATCTCGAAGGAACTAGAGAGATGGGTCAAAGACTCAATTTGTTCTCGCACCCATGAGACTAAATTTTTCAAAATTATACACCCATTAGGTAGTCAAAGATTTGATTACTTGGGCCCTAATAAACCAGGAGGAACAATAGTAACACATCCTCCATACTATCAAGATTTTTGAAGGAAAGCTTGAGGTTGTGGTATATGTCTATGCTTTGCTATAAGGACTAAGACTTGTGATGTATAGTGATAGAAGATTTTTGGATCAATCACTAGATTTGTACTCTTCAATATTGCTCCATGAGATTACCAATTGGAATCTATCTTGTAGCAAATCTAACAAGAGAAAAGCACTTTCACCTTAGTCTCTTGTTATCATGTCCAATGCCAAAAAAAATTAGGAGGCAAATGGGTTAACAAACCTCATGACAAATAATAAAATGGGGGTCATTTTAACCAACTCCAAGGAGCACGTGCAACCCAATCTATAAACACCCCTTGAATCTAACTCAATGCACAAGCACAAGTCTTTTAAAGGACTAGTGGATGGACATTCATTATGTCTCGAATGGGAGATGGTTGATCATTAAGGGAATTTTGAGGTCTAAAATGTGCCTCCTGAGAAAAATGTACAACCAAAATAAACTTTATAAGAACTAATAGGATTCAAGATGATGATGTCAACCATGGGGGATGATTCATCATTTTTGGAGTAAAAAGGTAAAAAGATTAAAAAATAATAAAACTATTTTTTCAACTCGTATTTTCAACTCATCTCCCTAAGGTTTTACTCAAATTTTGAGTGGGAGTGCTCATTGGATGCAAAATTTGATTCCCTATCCAAGGAGTACCTATGTTGCATATTTTTTATAGACCATGCTACAAGAAAATTGAGAAATACATGAAAAAACGTGATTGCAATCACGTTTTTCATGTATTTCTCATTTTTCGTGTAGTAGGGTCCATCAAAAGTATGCAACTTTGGTATTCCTTGGATGATGAATCAAATTTTGCATCCAATGAGTGTTTCCGCTCGAAATGTAAGTGAACCCATAGGGAGATAAGTTGAAGATACAAGTTGAATTTTTTTTTTCTTTTTTCCCTCTAAAATTTGATAATGTAATCTAATCTTATTTTATTATTTCCACTATTATTTTATAATTTCCTTAGACCTCAAAATTACCCTAATGAAGACCTTTCAACCACCTTCACATGTTATCCATACTTGCTAGCCTCCTCGCCTCATGTAAATGGAATGAATTTGGGATTTATCTCATGGTAGGAAGATTTGAATGATGTTAGGTATACTCGCCTCGTTCAACTCCATATCCTTCTAGCTTAGGGTCATCCTATTTAGCCTTCAATCTCTCTCCTCTTGCAGTGGACCTGCTCCAATCGTGTTAGTGGTATCTTTGTTCAAAGTGGGGCTTCCTTGGCCCTCCCAAACAACTCATTTTTTTGGCTCCTCGTAGCGCTCCATTTCGACTTCAATATCATTTCTTGTTGCATCTTAGAGGACCCTCGAGGTTTAGTTTTTTATGATTGAGGGGCATGTAAGGTAACATGGATCGATATAGAGCTTGGGATTCTCCATTCATTAGCTCTCGAAGATTGAATGGGACTCAAGGTGTTGCAACACCAAACCTCCTCCATGTGTCCCTCTTTATGGCAAGGATACAACTCCTATGTAGGAAATAACCATCAACAATAATTAGGCGTCAATAGCATCACGTGGATTATATCAACCTCTAAAGGACAACCATGCATTAGAAAATCATGAAGACAATTACTCAAACCAATTGTAGGATGTCTATCCAAAATTTGGTGCAATGGAAAACTAATCCTGCCCTTACCAAACAAAAACCATGACAAACAAAGTTATCACGAGTTCCATGGTCCATCAATCTCATCGCATATCGATTCTGGAGAAAGAAGTTTTGAGAAATCCAAATTCAATTGGCCTGCAATTCAACATAGATCATAGTTCCTTCTACACTATGAACACATCCTCTCAACCTTATTAATGTACATGTGGAGAAATCCCAAAAGGAAACAAATGATCAACAACTATAGAAACAAGCATTGCCACATCAACATTATGTGGACGACCCAAGCACTAACATAGTGCAGAGCAAGGTTCCCGATGAATGATATTTTATCTTTTTTGACTTTTGAATGCACTACAAAGTATGTCTTATCCCAAAAACTTTTTGTAGAATCTATATTCCCATCCTTTTAAGAATTTTGATATATTAGAAGCTCTGTATCCCAATATTAGTAGGCAATTACTCCGAAATCAACTAATATGTCTCATCTAAGTGGGAAGCCGCTTTTGATGCACTTTTGCAGCAACCCTATGATGCATCTCTTATATTGATATAAATATTCCACA
Source organism: Pinus taeda (assembly GCA_000404065.3). Lineage (NCBI taxonomy): Eukaryota > Viridiplantae > Streptophyta > Pinopsida > Pinales > Pinaceae > Pinus > Pinus taeda. The sequence goes on from APFE030528447.1 coordinate 168,992, forward strand.
AATTCAATTCATAATCATAATAATTTAAATTTAAATTTGTAAGATTTAAATTTACAAAAATATAATATTAATTTGTTTTGTTTTGTTTTTACCATGAGAACTTCTTATTGCATTGGGATTATATAATCTCAACAATTAATATTTGTAATTCCAACAATTACCTTAAAAAGCCTCTAATGCACTTGGATTGAGTAATCTTAACAACTGAATTCATAAGGTTAACAAATTTTCTAAATTTATGACCAATTTTTAAATAGAACTAATTTAAAAAACACGATTTAGAAAAACCAAAAACCAAATATAAAATATATTCATATTTATTTATTTCTACATTATATTGTAATTAAATGTAATAACAATAATTCCCCATGCGGGATGCACACGAGGGAAGTGGGTGGTGATGGAATGCCCCCACTTCCACCCCACCACTACAGTTAATTCACAGTACACCTAGGCGACCTTCCATTACTCCTTACATGCAAACTCATGTTGAGCCAGATGCATTATTTCTCCATCCCCAAGTTGTGAGTTTCATTTCGAGACCTCAAACTTGCCTTACCATTATAGGTCACATCGACACCATCTGCTCTAATAAAGTCTTTGTTCCTCACCACGGGCAACGCAACTCCTCTGCAACTGTGCAATGTACTTAGAGGCAACTTACCTTGCTAGTCACAAAAGCTTCCATCCCCACTATGGTTTCCCTCTTTGTTTTCGGGGAAGGTCTAAGTCCCCTTGACCTAGCCTCCTCACTTCCTCCTTTTTCCTTCAACATTTTAATTGTACAACATATTCCTCAATCTTGAGGTGTAGTGGACCTCTAGTGCATTCTTGGTGGGCATCTTTGCAGAAGCTCAATTGATTTCATGGTTGATTTAATGTGGATTTTTACGGTTTCTGTCTCTTTGGCAATGTCACTACAAGCTAGACACAATTATTCATTTTTGTTTATCTAGAAATCTAGCATATCATATTGAGTTTTGGTAATGAGACAATTTTTCTCATCTTTTTGTAAACTGTTGAACTAGAAATTTACTATTTTGTCGCTGGTCTAATTTTACCAATAACAAACTACGACAAAAACAAGTAAATAACAAATAATATAATCTCTTCAATATGCCATAAAACTTCTATATTTACCCTAATAATAGCAATAATTATATTATTATTTTTTTTAATAAAAATATATTTAAATAATTTTATTAAAAATATTAATTTATTTATTAAAAAAAATGTAAATAATATTAATATTTCATTTTGTTAACTAATAATATTTTATCATGATTGAGAGATTGTGTAAGTTGGTAGGGTCAAATTTACTCAATAGATGTCAGCAATTATTTCTCCATCATGAGGTGCCTTTCCATTTCTCGGGTATAGTATTAAGCGTATATTCTTGATATTTTGAGCCCCTGCAAAGACGTGTAGAAAGACAACTTTCGTTGCTTAAAAAGTTTGTAGAAAGAGGCCCACTTTTACTTTAAAAGTTAATTTTTTTCACTCCTTTAAATTCAAAAAAAATTAGTTTGGATGACATGTCGTTGTAAGTTTTAAGTATATCTTTTAAGGCATTTCATAGTTTAGTTTGGAATTTGAAGAAAATAACATGTCAACCTGATCGAATAGAGTTTGGTTTATTAAACGATCGAATTTTTTAATGTTTATTTTATTTATTTTTAACATGAGTAGGGATTCTATTATATATAAATTATTTTTATGTGACTTTATTATTACGAACATTAGAAATCATGTATTTTTTAAAATTGGTTTGTTTTATAAAAATGTTAAAATTATAAGAAAGTCATAATAATGATAAAAAATAACGTTTTTTTTTTTTATGATCAGTTTTATATTTATAGATTATATTATGATATATTATTTCGAAGAGTCTAAAAATATTAATATTTAACTATTATAACTATTTATTTGGATAAGGTGTTTACCGAATGGTTATAGGTGGGTTGGTATCTTTCTCGGATTCTATGAACTCCAAATCTGCCATAAATCAAGTCATTTTGGTCACTTTATGATATAGCTTGCTCATTTCTTGTTGAATATCATCCAGACATAACGTAATTTCTTCTTCCTTTTCAAACGTCTTCACTAAGACTTTTCCCATGATGGTTTTTAACCTGCCAACAAATGCCAAATGTTTGCATATATTTTGTGTCCCTTGTTCTTGTTGTCTTTCTATCAGGAAGCTAGTGTCCCACTTTCTCAATCACCTCCTCGTTGGAGATGAACCTATGTTCAATATGAGCTTCCTAATTGGGCCATTTGAATCTCCTGTTGAACTAATAGAGGAGTATTATTATAAATTCTAGACAATTTTCAGCAACCCTTCGAACTCTAGAAGTGGAAGGCTCTGAGTTGGTCCAACGACCTCGACGATGTCAACCTTCTCTTCCCATTGTTTTCACCAACAATTGAGTAAGGTGGCCCAATTATGGAATTACCTAAAACGAAAGCAAAAACAAGCACTAGCTCTCCCAAACCAAAAATAAAAATACTAATTAAAGGATCTAATGAACTAGAAAAAGTGAGCAAACCTCCTTGTAGGAGAGTTGGGAAGAAAGAAGGTATGCCACAAAGGACCAAGAGAGTCTCAAATTATAAAGAGCCAGGAGAGGAGGTTAGGCTTATGCAAAGGATAAAAGACTCGGAATCAGAGATGCCAAGACACACAATATTCTCAGAGCCAAAGAAAACAATATACAAAGCAATAACGGCTGCAGGGGAGAGAGCAAGGGTACATGCTTGTGAGACAAGGCTCCAAGTGCTAACTGACCCATGTGAACCCTAGTGATAAGCATGCAATTATGACTTAACGAGTGGATAAAACGAGGAGCATAACTAAAACTATAAATAAAAAAGGGTGGATCGAAAGGAAATAACACTTGAATCATGAGTTGTTTCACCCACCATGATGTGTCATCCTCTAGAGGTCCCTTCTCCACATATGTTTATGTGGATTTTGGAAGGTTCACTCCTCTTCTTTGATCATTAACAGAACCTAATCCCAAGCCATCTATTTCCATTTTAGACCAACACCTATTCATACCAACATTTAGTTTCACAATCCAATTCGAGGACAACTTGATTCCCTACCTTATGCAATCACAAATGCGGGTGGTGATGGACAAATTTATGGTGGCAACCCAATCAAGAAACACATATCCCATTGTTTTCCAAGTGAAGGGTGACATTCTCTCTCCTATCCTCTTAAGAAAATAAGCCATCACATTCATTAATGTTCCCTTGAGACACCCATTGTGGGGGAATAAAGATTTTATTTTTCATATGTTAAATACATGGTATTATTCTCCAAATAGGGTGTTAACAAGAAGGGCATGACCACCCACATGTGTCATTAGACCACTACTCTGTCATATAATTAGAGTTTTGTGCTCTACGCGGACGAGCGTATTGATGGGGCTCAATGTGAGGAAGAGAGGGGTTGCAAGGGGGAGTATGAACTCCATCCTAGTAAATGCTAATAGGATAAACCTACCTAGAAAATTATGAGAGGGTATAGAGAGCATATCATTTGATATTCAAATAGAAGATACCTTACACTATGGAAACATATCAGATGGAGTTTCCATGATGAGTACATGGAGCTACAGGAACAACAATAGCTCAACACGATGAGTTTTCTAAGAGAGAAGGCGGCCGTGTTGTTTAATGGTATAAAATCAAGCTCAATTACATACTTAAGTATTCAAAGGAAGGAAGAATCCCCCCCTTGGCGAGACTGGCAAGTGACTGTTCTTAAGAGACAAACTATCCTTGTTTTAGGTAGTCTTCTTTCCTTTCTCTTTCTCTATTGTTTAATTTATTTTGTTTAGTTGTTGGACTATGGTGGGAAGGGTCAATGACTTCCTACTTTATGTGGGTCATCCTAACTTCTACTTTACTTTGGTGGGAAATTTGAGTCTTATGTGTCTATTGGTGACATTATTAGTTGGTCTCCTCTCTTTGTGGTTAACCTAGAATTATCCATGTTGGTCAAGTGTGGATATGGTGGTTATTCAAGCCTATCTGTTCTTCCATGGTGAAATGAAATATTATTGGGTCAATTATACAAATTGGACCATTATATTGTTTGTCATCCATCTCGATGCATTTGGAGTGGAAAAAGTGGAGGAATCAGCTCAGAGGACCATTTTTATTAGCGGGACCCAATTTGGCGAAACAAGGTATGAAACCTTATGGGAGCATTTTGAGGCATCAAACGACGTTTTTTTGGGGTAAAACTTTTCCACTTAAACATAACATCTTTTCATGCTATTCTACACATAGAGAGCTTTCTAATGGCGCAATAATCGTGTCAATCAGAGTCCGTATGCAAAAGTTATGCCACTCAGAAGTTGACCTTCCTGTTTTCACACCTATATAAGTTCGGGAGGATGTCGCGTCAGCCCCCATTATTCATGGAAAAGGGGCTAGCCATGTGCTTGTGATGTAAATGACTTTAGAAGAGTCTATTTCATAACTCTAGTTAAGAGTTGATGTAGTCAAACTTAACCACTAGTAGGCTATTGAGCTGTGTTATAACCGAGCCACTAGGAGGAAGAGGCATTCCATTATTTCAAAAGCATTTTGTTCCATAGTTGAGCAAAGATAGCCAGGAGAGATAGGATATAGAGCACACACAGAGGATTTGTGCATTGTAGCAGCCTACGATCCATAGACATTACTTCTTTCTATCTGCAGCCATATTTTCAGACAAAGAAAGAGAGCGAAAGAGCCTCACCTTTCCAGCTAGGTTTTCTCCCGAAAGGGTTTCCCAGAGAGCATATCTTGTGTATTATGTGTGTGTGGGCTTATTTTTTTGTTCTCTACTTTTCTGCTTGATTTAATTTTACATTCATGCATTAATTACAATTAATTTTGCAGATCTAGAAATTAAATAAAATTGTAATAGTGTAGAATCTCATATGTTTTGGTAAACAAATTAGTTAATTAGGGCACACGACATGATCAGGGATCATGCCCATTCACCAAGAGGCATGTAGGGTTAGCCCGAACCTCGCATCCTATAAATCATCCATTTCATATTCATTCATTAATAAATACATATTTTTTATGTCAATTGTCGGTTTTGTCTATGCCAGTTGGTATCAGAGCCAATATGCTGCCCTAACGTCAAAGTGTCATACTCATATGCCATTTCACTATTCCATCATTCCACTCAGCCACCATTCATACTCAACGTCTTGACCCAGTTTTTCTGTTGTTTCATTGTTAAATTGCCATATTCCCTGATATCCTGTGCTTGTTGTTCCACGCTTTCCGCCATCCGTGTACCCAATCGACCCTGTCATTCTTTCCTCCATCTGTCTTCGCTACGTATACCACTCCACTGTCATTTGCATCCTCTGTCCACACTCTTTCCACCTTGTGCGTTGTACACACTCCTTCTGCCTCGTCCTCTGTCCACACTCTTTCCGCCTCGTCCTCTGTATACATTCCTTCCGCCTCGTCCTCTGTCACACCCTGTTCTGACTCATCCCCTCAAAATACTTCTCAAAATTGGACTTAGGGTCAGGTTATTACCAAATCAGAATCAGGTTGGAAGACATACCAAAAATTGCGTTCCGAACACACGAAGGTCACTACGAATTTAAAGTAATGCCCTTTGGGTTAACCAATGCACCAGTAACATTTCAAGCCACTATGAATGAGTTATTATGTCCATATCTTAGGAAATTTGTAGTAGTATTCTTTGATGATATTTTAATTTGCATTAAACTTGGAAGGAGCACCTACAACATTTGGAAAAAGTTCTTACACTACTAAAAGAGCATCAATTATACGCCAAGAAATTCAAATGCACCTTTGGCAAGGAAGAAGTAGAATATATCAAACACATAATATCCCATGAAGGAGTAAAATTGGGCCATAATAAAATCAAAGCTATAAAGGAATGGACCAAACCAATTAATATATCCAAGCTAAGAGGGTTCTTAGGATTGACTGGATATTACTGAAGATTTATTAAAAACTAGGCACATATAATTGCACCTCTAACAAACCTTTTAAAGAAGAATTCATTTCAATGGAATGACGAAGTAGGTGGGTGTTTTGAAGAATTAAAGGAAGTTATGTCTAACACCCCAGTATTGACAACTCCATATTTCTCTAAACCATTTATCATTGAGTGTGATGCTTCCAGGTTCGGTATAGGTGCATTGTTAATGCAAGAAGGGCATCCAATAGCTTTTGAAAGCAGGAAGCTCAATAAACAAGAACGTATTAAGTCCACATACAACAAGGAAATTCTCGCTATTATGCACGCACTAGCCAAGTGGAGACAATATCTTTTGGGAAGTAAGTTATCCATTCAAACAAACCACAACAGTCTCCAACACCTCCTTCAACAAAAAGCACTTTCCAAAGAACAACAAAAATGGATTGAAAAATTTGTCACCTTTGACATGGAGATACTAGATAAAAAGGGAAAAGACAATGTAGTAGCAGATGCCCTATCTATGAAGGACGAAGAACCAACATTACTTGTAGCCTTAGTTGTTGTTCCTGAATGTCTTAGTGAGATTCGAAGTGAGTATGCCAAGGATCCAGAAATAACTATGATAGTTAATAACCTTCCAGACAACTCAAAATTTGAATGGAAGAATGATATTATATGGTACAAAGGAAGAATCTATCTAAATTCAAATTCCAAGTTTAAATCCAACATACTCAAGGAGTCACATGATTCACTGTTAGTTAGACATGCAGTATTCTTTAAAACTTACTACAATGCACGTCAATTATTCTTTTAGAAGGGGATGAGTCGCAATATGTAGAAATATGTAGCAGAATGTGACAAATGTCAAAGAAATAAAAGTGAAAATATTACGACACCTAGATTAATTCACCCCTTAAACATTCTGAATCAGAAAAGGGAAGAAATATCAATGGACTTTATTGAGGGATTATCTATATCTGAGGGCAAGGATAAGATTTTCATAGTAGTTGACAAACTCACCAAATATGCTCACTTTATTGCAATGAAGAAATCAGACTCAATTAAATAAACTGCTGAGATATTTTGTAAAAATATTTATAAATTACGTGGTTTTCCGAAAGTCATTGTCAGTGATAGAGATGCCAAATTCAAGGGTAATTTCTTGAAGGAATTGTTCAACCACATAGGAACCTACATAAATATGAGTTATGCTTACCACCCTCATACAGATGGACAAACATAGGTTGTCAATAAATGTTTAGAAGCCTACCTACGTTGTTATGCTACAGAAAAACAAAATAAGTGGGTACAGTGGTTGCATCTCGCTGAATGGTGGTGTAATTCTACTTATCATACGTTAGCAAAAATGTCTCCATTCCAAACTTTGTATGGGTACGAAACTCTGAAATGGAAGGATCTAGCTACTCTCCAGACAAATCTACCAATTGTTAAAAACCAACTAGAAGAAACCCAAAAAACCGTTCGAACTCTAAAAGAAAATTTAAATAATGCAAGGAACCGTATGAAGCAACAAGCTGACCGAAACAGAACCGACAGAGAATTTGAAGTTGGAGAATGGGTATTTATCAAGCTCCAACCATACAAATAGTTGTCTTTGAAACAAAAAGGAAAAATTAAATCGACACCAAAGTTCTATGAACCATACCAGATCAACAAAAATATCAGTTGCATATAGTTTAAGCCTTCAAGATAAAAGTCGTGTTCACAACGTATTCCATGTATCCAGCCTTAAAAGGGCACTTGGTGATCATCAATCAACACAAACAAAACTTCCATCCTTAGATGATGAAGGAAGGGTCATTTTAGAGCCAGAAGGTATCATATCCACTATGGAAAAGAAGCTCTAATCACGAGTAATCAAAGAGTACTTGATCAAGTGGTTGGACTTACCAGAAGAAGAAGCTTCTTGGGAAACTACAGTGTTTCGTCAACAACATCAGTTGTTACGTGTGCTTTGAGGATAAAGCATCTTTTTGGGAGGAAGGCAATGTTATATAAAAATTTAGTATTTGTAAACAAATTAGTTAATTAGGGCACATGGCATGATCAGAGATCATGCCCATTCACTAAGAGGCACGTAGGGCTGTAATTAAGCCCGAGCCTCTCATCTTGTAAATCAACCATTTTATATTCATTCATTAATAAATACATATTTTCTATGTCAATTTCTGGTTTTTTCGGTGCCATTTTTAATATAATATTTCCAGATATGTTGTGACGAACTGTCCAATGGAATATCCATGGCAATTTATGTTGGTATCAGAGCAGGTTTCTTTGGGTTTTTTATGGAGATTGCAGGGATCTAGATTAGCGAGGCTGAAAATTGCAAAACCCTAATCATGGGCAACTAATCTTTAAACAAACCTCATGATCCTACAAAGGTGATGTTTTCGCATCTCAAAGAACAAGTTGCGGATATAAACTGCAATGTAAACCTCCTCATGGCGGCCCTAAGCAATAAGCTGGGGATATTTGGAGAAGAAGGGGGTTTTAATGCATATGATATATCAGAAGGGGGATTGGGAGATTAGGAAGATGTAATAACCAGCCAAAGAAAGAACTCGAAAATATCAACCCAGTTCGAGTACCGTGAACCAATCCCTGTTTAAAGTGGAAGCAAAAGTCGATATCAAGCCATACCACGGCGAAATCGACGCTCTGAAGCTGAAGCACTGGTTACAACAACTGGAAGTTTATTTCAGTGTCCATCAGATCGAGGAAGGGTAGAAGATCTCATTCGTGTGGCTGAAATTGGAGGGCCATGCGTTGACTTGGAGGGAGAGCCACATAGAAACCCTGAGGTTGGAGGGAGAACCTCCAGTGACTAAGTGGGAGGATTTCAAAACCCTCATTAAGTCACAGTTTTATCCCATTGGGCACGTGGAAGACTAGTGGATCCGATGGCATTAATTCATGCAAAATTCGGGCCAAAGCATGTAGGAGTACACTACATAATTCAGAAAGATGGCTATAATGTTGGTTATCTCTCCAAAGAACCCCAATGTACTCCTCAAGTATTTGGGGGGTATGCATCACCATCTGTGTGAGCAAGTGATGTTGTTCAAGCCCAAAATGGTGGACGAGGCTTGTGTACAGGCATAATACTTAGAGAATATAGGCCTAAAAAGAGCGCAATCAAGTGGATTGAAGAAAAAGGAGCAACAAGATGCTTCTAAGGAGGGGAAGAAGAAGCAAAAAGAGGGAAAAGATAAAAAAGACGGTAGCCACAACACACCAGTGAAAAGATCCTAGCAATAACTAGAACCAATACAACATTGATGACCATACAGAGGAGAAGTGTTGGAAGTTGCATCCAGAGTTAAACCCGAAGAACAAGAAGAAATATAATAAGAAGAATAATCTCATGGCCATTTATTCTAGCAACCAAGTTGAAAGTAACTCAGATGTGGATGGGAAGATCATATGAACATCATTGCAAAAGGAGGTGAATCTGAGAAGCCTTCAGCAACAGGAAGAGAAAGAAACGACCGATGTAAAGATACAGGTCAAGAAGATGAAGATTATGCTCTGTTTGACTCAGGATCGCAGTCAAATATCGTTGCAGCAGATTTGGTCAAGAATTTGGGGCTGGAAGTTCATGATCATCCAAACCCATATCCACTGGGATGGGTACATAAGGATGCAGAGCTGAAGGTAACAAAACAGTGTAAACATATATTCGCTATCAATGCTGATTTTATTGATGAAGTAGATCTAGATGTGGTTCCCCTTGATGTATGTGGAGTCGTGTTTGGGAGTCCATACATGTACATGCGTGATGCAATATTCACAAAGAGATCTAACCAGTACAGACTCATCAAGGATGAAAAATCATTCATCATAAATGCGCACAAATGCAAGTTGAAAATTTCACTAGTAGGTGTAAACCAAGCCAAGAAATTGATCAGTTCCAGCAAGAAGTATGTTTTATCGTTTTTAAGAGAATCCGTCTATAGAGGAGTCAATAAGAGGCAATGCATCCCTAAAGGGGTGTACTAAGAAACAAAAATAACAATTGGAGGAGTTGTTAGAGGCATACAAGGATGTGTTCCGAGAGCCTAAAGGCTTTCCCCATAAGAGAGAAGTGGAGCATGTGATCCAACTATTTATAGACTCCCCATTGCCAAATATTGGGCTATACAGGCAATCTGTTATAGAAGCAAGTGAGGTGAAGAAACAATTGCAACAGTTGTTGGAACATGGTGTCATTCAACCGAGTACATCACCATGTGGGTCACCCATCATCATTGTGCCAAAGAAGGATGAGACTTGGAAGATGTGTATAGATTACAGGGCGTTGAATAAAATCATGCTCAAGAACATATACCCCCTGCCTAGGATAGAGAATCTGCCAGATCAGTTGCAACAAGCAAATTATTTCACCAAGCTGGACTTGAAGTCTGGATATCACCAGGTTCGAGTCAAAGAAGAAGATACATGGAAGACTGCCTTCAAAACCAAGCAAGGTTTGTATGAGTGGCTAGTTATGCCATTTGACCTATGTCATGCACCAACTACATTTATGAGATTAATGAATGATGTATTGTGCCCTTTTATAGATTCATGTGTTATTGTCTATTTGGATGATATACTGGTATATAGTGCTACCTAGGAGGAGCATATTTCACATTTGATGCAAGTTCTGGAAACATTGAAGAAGCACCAACTGCTAGTAAATCTCAAGAAGTGTGAGCTTTGGAAACAATCCCTGGTGTATTTGCGATATGTGATTGGTGGAGGAGAATTGAAGATAGATCCTTCCAAGATGGAGGCCATCATGAAATGGTCGGTGCCTACTAATGTCACTAAGGTTATGAGTTTCATTGGAGCAACACAGTAACTGAGGAAATTCATAGCCTCATTTTAAGCAATAGCAGCACTACTCCATGCCATAACAAGAAGTGGCAAGAGTTTCCAATGGGGAAAAGGGCAGCAAAAGGCTTTTGATGAGTTAAAGAAGAAGATCAATGAAGCACTAGTTATAGCATTACTAAGCTTACAATGACCCTTTGAAGTGGGGACAGATGCGAGTGGGTATGCCATGGGACTTGTCTTGATGCAAGGAGGAAGGCCCGTTTGCTACCATTCTGAAGTATTTCATGGGGCAACTCTTAACTACCCTACCTACGATAATTATCTCTATGCCATGGTGCAAGCTGTGAAGAAGTAGAAGCACTATCTAATGGGAAAGGAGACAATAATCCACACAGATTGCCAACTATTACAGTACTTGCAGGCCCATAATTAGCTACAAAAGACCAGACATTACAAGTGGATGGGGTTTTTACAACAATTTCATTTGGTAATAAAGTATAAGAAGGGCATCATAAACAAGTTGGCCTATATGCTTTCAAGGCTACCCACATCAAAGATTACAACTTTGGGGACTCTTATGCACATGGAGCCATTCACCCATGATGCATACATAGAGGCATATTCAAAAGATGAAGACTTCAAGGAGGTGTATCAGTAGTTGCAGAGTCAGAGTCATGTGCTCGATGGCGACAACACCGTTGACTACCACCTCCGGGATGGGTTACTCTACATGTTGGATAAGCTATGTGTTCCTAAAGGTGAGTGTTTACAGCTTATCCGAGAGGCTCACACCTCCAAGGTTGCAGGTCACTTTGGTGTAGGGAAGACCATAGCTAACTTGCAGAGGTATGTTTATTGGCACAAGATGCAAGATTAGGTAGCTAGGTTCATAAGAGGATGCATGCTTTGTTGTACCAACAAGCCTAGCAACAGGAAACAAGGTCTGTATCATCCCTTACTTGTACCTACTCGTCCTTGGGAAAGCATTTCCATGGACTTTGTGGGAGGTTTACCGACAACCAGGAAGGGACATGACTATCTGTTCGTGGTAGTTGACAGGTTCAACAAGATGTGTGTTCTGATGCCCTGTAGAAAGACCATAAATGGATAAGAAGCAACAAACTTGTTCTTTGGACAGGTCTGGGTACACTTTAGGATACCAAGGAGCATCATTTTAGACATGGATACAAGATTTCTCAGTGATTATGGACTACATTGTGGGAGAAGATGGACACGAAGTTGAAGGGATCTACAACATTCCATCCACAGAAAGATGGGTAGACAAAAGTAGTCAACATGACTTTGGTGCAACTTCTGAGGGTTTACAACTAGAAGCATTGAAAGACCTGGGATGAAAATATGGTATATATACAACACTCTTATAACAGATCGATCCACACTTCTACATGTATGCCCCCATTTAAAACTTGTTTTGGATATTGCATATGGGCAGTAAGGAGGGGTGAAGGAAGACATTACAGGAGATGCTTTGAGGGCTAAAAAAATTATAGAGAAGATTAGGTAGATCCATCTACAGGTACAAGAAAAGCTACGAAAGTCATAGGTGAAGTATAAGGCTAGGCATGATCAGCAAAAAATAGAGAAATCATTCAAGGTGTGAGACAGAGTATGGCTACAGTTGAACAAGGAGGGGTTGCAGGGGCCTGGTAATAAAATCAAGGCTCTAAGATATGGTCCCTTTGAGATACTGGAAAAGATGGGTGATATTTCCCATCGACTCAATTTACCACCATATATGAGTATTTATTAAGTTGTAAATGTAGAGAACGTGAAACTCTATGAGCCTTCCATGCTAGATCAGGAAGAGGAACATGTCCTGCCTTTTGTGGAGGATTTGGCACTAGACGGTTAGGCAAAGTTGACAAAAGATACAATTTTGCAGAAGAAGTATAGAACCACAAGACAAGGGCAACAAGACCTTTGGCAGATTAGGCTGAAGGGACAACTTCCAGGCAAAGCTAAATGGTACACCAGAGAGAAGGTGGAGGAAAAATTTCCTCACCTCATTCAGTAAAAGTTTTTGGAGACCAAAAGCCTCCAAAAATGGGGAGGTGTGATCCAAATTAGATCATTATATTGGTTGTCATCCATCTTGATGCATTTGGAGTGGAAAAGCTGTAGAAATCAACTCACAGGACCGTTTTTACCAGCGGGACCCAATTTGGCGAAATGAGGTCTGAAACCTTCCAACAACGTTTTGAGGCATCAACGACGTTTTTTGTGGGTAAAAATTTTCCGCTAAAGCATAACACCTTTTCATGTTGTTCTACACACAAAGATATTTCTAACAACGCAATAATCGTGTCAATCAGAGTCTGTATGCAAAAGTTATGCCACTCAGAAGTTGACCCTCTTGTTTTCACACCTATAATTTAGGAGGATGTCGTGCCAGTCTCCATTATTCATGGAAAAGGAGCTAGCCACATGTTTGTGATATAAAAGACTCTAGAAGAGTCTATTTCGTAACTTTAGTTAAGAGTTGATGTAGTCAAACTTAACCACTAGTAGGTTATCAGGTTGTGTTATAACCGGGCCACTAGGAGGAAGAGGCATTACATTCTTTCGAGAGCATTTTGTTCCATAGTTGAGCAAAGATAGCCAAAAGAGATAGGAGGTAGAGCACACAGAGAGGATCTATGCACTGTAGCAGCCCACAAGCCACAAACATTACTTCTTTGTATCTACATCCATATTTCCAGATAGAGAAAGAGAGCAAAGCAACCTCACCTTTCTAGCTAGGTTTTCCCCCGAAAGGGTTTCCTAGAGAGCATATCTTGTGTATTATGTTTGTGTGGGCTTATTTTCTCGTTCTCTACTTTTCTGGTTGATTTACTCTTACATGCATGCACTAATTACAGTTAATTTTACAAATCTAGAAATTAAATAAAACTGTAATAGTGTAGAATCTCAGATTTTTAATATAATATTATCAGATCTATTGTGACGAACTATACAGTAGAATATCCACGACAATTTACGGATCAATCAAAGGCCGAGAGAGGCTAAAAACCTTAGGCTTGCTCTCCAAGGGCACCACACTTTGAGAATCCCAAACTTTTATCCAGATCAAAGGAGCCCTTTGTGGTGGAGTTAATTTCCATAAACCAAGTCGAGAATTGAGGGGGATGGAGAACATGATGAAGGAGAAAAGGCATACTCTAATTGATAATCAAATCTTAGAGGAATTGGAGAAATGGGTGAAAGACCTAGTCTATTCCCACACTTATGAGACTAAGTTTTTTAGAGTTACAAAAACCCATCAATTAGTTATAGAAATGATTATTTAAGTTCTAACAAACAATGAAGAATAATGGCAAGACTACCACACCGTCAATATTTTCTAGGGAAAATTTGTAAAGTGGATTTTGGAATTGGAAACTTCATCTTATAGGTCACACAAGAGGTAAAGTCAAGCATCACAAGGAGTGTTTGTATGGCTCCACAAGAACACAACCTTATCCCATCACACTAGATGAAGGCCTACAACCTTCAGGGTATACATAGGATGAGGAGACATGAGCTAATGAACAAAACTACGGAGGACAATACTTCACCATCCACTACTTGATATATGGTTTATTTGTTTGCCATAATGGTTATATGAATAGTTTTATGGTGTTAACTTAGTCTATTATTTCCTTTTGCGAATTAATTAATAATTGTTTATATATGAACATGATGGAAAAACATGTTGATACTCAACTTGTGGAGTGTTGGTTTCCCTTGAGGTGAGTCTACATTGAAAATTGTTGTAATATTTGTATATAATGTGAAGATACGCCTATGTTTTTAGCGCACGCGCATGTGTGTGTGTGTAAAGAGAGAGAGTGAGAGGTCATTATGGTTATTTCAAGACATGGTGGTGATATGCGCCAATCTCAGTGCGTTTAATATTTAATTATTTTCTACATGGCTTAAAATAATGAGGAAGTGAATTGATATTTTAGGCCTTATATCTCGCAAGAATAATTTTGAATTAATGGAATTTCATATATTAAATGTTAAAGTTACAAAATCTCAATATAATATGGGTACATGAGGGTGTTAATTTTTTTTACAATAAAAGCAATAGTCTCATCAATTCAAAAAACCATTTTTAACAAAGATGATCATGATGATGACAAACCAAAAAATATATAATGTTTAGCCTATTCATGGTGATGTTCCTTTCATTAAGGATTAATTTATCCTAATTATATGGAGGATAAGAAAAAGGAAAGAAGCACAACACATGTGGTAGAGGAAGATGCCAGAGTGGTAATAACACTGCTAAACAAGAAGGTTGGTAGGTTCTCAATACAAGTGGACACAATAACTAATATATTGGCAGCCCATCATCAATAACTCTAATATTTTAACACACAACATCTTGAGTTTCAAGTGCAAAATTCCCAGGCTAAACATCACGGAAAAGCTTAGGCTTGTGGAAATCAAGTGTCTTAAGTTAATTTAACAAAACTCGATCCAATTGGACTACCCAACCACAACTGAGTAGCCTTAATTGAAAACTTAATTATCACAAATGACTAGGAATGCATATTAGTTCAAAATTTGTTTAATGTTGACCAAATGTTGTCATGTTTTAGGTCGTTCCTTTAAATTGTATCCATATGGATATTATTGGAACATAGTAGCAAAACATATACATAACCAACATGGGAAAACTTTCCTCTTTTTAAAAATGTATGCTACACGCTATTGATGTATCTTCATTGTGCTTATACACTAGTTTCCTTATATAACATACTTTGTTATTGTTTAAAACCAAAAAGGTCGTAGTTTAATTTTCTTTTTTTGTAGGCATATTTTCTTGCGAATTTGACCCAAATTTCGACAGGGATTTATTGGATTCATAAGTTTGAGATATGAAATTTGCATAATTTAGGTGTCCCCGGAATTTTTTAAGATGCTGAATCCATTTATGCATTCAAAGACATATCTTAAACAACCAAAAACAATGATTTAACGAAAAATGTAATTGTCAAATTTCGGGGGGGGGGGGGGGGGGGGGGGGGGAACGTAGAACGGTTATACTATGCCTTAAATAAAATATCCTAATTATATAATATGTTTCTTCTACCATTGAATTTTATAATGAATTTTATCTTTCATAATAAAAGATAAATTTAATATTATTATTATTCTTTTCTTTTTGTTTTATTTTTTGTATGTCAAATAACTAGTATTTTTATTATAGTTAAACAAAGGAGAATAGTAATATCTTCTAATAAAAAATTGTTAAGAATTGGTAAATTTTTACATGGATTAAACTAGCTTAACCATATAAATTAAATGGTTGGTAGATGTCGATAGACATCAATCCATAATAAGTACCAAAACACTTCATTCATAATACATCTCTAGTTTGCTAAAATTGAAAATAACACACTAATTAACTAAATTGTAACTTTATTTAAGATAATAATAATAATTATTATTATTTTTAAATACAAATGAGTAGAGATTAGATTAAAATATGTGCTCGGTTGCAACAACTACATGGGAGATATAGAGCATTACATCTTTTTTTTTCATACAATCCTCTAAGGAGGCATTGTCTAATGTACCAAAAAACTATGACGGAAACATGTTATAATAGCAAAACGACATTCATAGATCCTACAAAATTGTTCTAACAACAAGATTCATTTACAATATGAGTTGATTAAAAAAAGAAAAAGAAAGCCTTCCTTGGAGGCCTATTAAGATCTAAGTGCCAATTTCCTTTCGGATGGCTTGAGGTCGTATTGCCAAGACCCTGGTTTTTTGGAGCATGTGGTGTTTGCTTTAGGTCTTCTATTTGTCACCGTAGAGCATCAATTTCATCATCCTACCAAGAGAGTATGTCCTTTAGTGAGTGAATTTCTTCAATGAGGAAGATGAGAGTTTGACTATTGATGAAGTTTCCATTTTAATTCAATGTTATCCATTTGAAGGGCCTTAATCTGATGGCTACAAACATTACAAACATTTGTGCCTCTAGCATAAGCTAAGCTATATATCCTAGTAAGCATGATTGATAGCGAAATAGGGTGGGGGCAGGTGACAGAGTTGGCAAGGCTTAGGAGATTCAAACAAGAGGCATTAGGCTAATCAAAGGTGGTGTAGAGAACATCAATTGGCATAGAGATGGTGGAATTTACACAAACAGGAGGGGAAACAACGACCAACTTGGCTACAATTCTTTCATGAGGATTTGCAGGGATTGGGAAAATTGAGTGAGTTGTGAATAAAGGGAGATTGCAAATAAGGGAAACTAATAACCAAGGGTGGTGAAGCCAATAAATAACTGTGAGTTTATCCTTAGGGACTAGAGGAAACCAAGAATTAACAAAATTTAGGAAAAGGCTGACTTGTGAATTTCGCCTTCTATCATCGAAGATCATATTTATGAGGCAACCATGAGCCTGACAACTACCACTTCTGTGCATAAATTATGAAATCTCTCAAGCCTATGTGAGGAGATTGCTCCACTTGACATAGGGGATCCAATTGCATATCCCGTAGACATTGATAGAACATATTTTCACATAGATCCCATTACAGAACCTACTATCGTCAGGGATGGTAGACCAGAAAGTGTTTATAGAATGAACTGGCATAACACACGATTGGAAGCGATAGGGAGGATTCCCCCATTGTAATTCACCTTGGTAAAACAATGAAGGAGCCATACCATGGATTTAAAGCAGGATCCACTCCCCTTGCACAAGGAGGTTGTCGAATCGCCATTAATCTTCACGACGCCCGACATCTCAAAATTTATCACAAAGCAAGGTGCTTGTTTAGTTCAAGGCAAGTGATTCCATCCAAATGTTGAGGAATAAGTGTGCGGGTTAAATGAGTTATCCTTCCCTGCATGTTGCTCCTCATTCATGACCATGACAACAATCAAACACCCTTGCATGCAATCGTTAAACTTTATATTTCCTTTAATATTGCCACTGTGAATGTGATCCGACGCGGTTGACATGGAGTTCTTATGCACCAAACTAAAACCTAAGGTATGGTTCTCCAATGTTTTGAGCCATTTATTTTTGTTTGACCCACATTAAAGAGGCATGTTAGCTTGGATTAATGATCTGCTTGTAATTTTGACCTCTGAGAATATGGAAGAAAGACTTCGAGAGAAAGTGTTCTAGAGCAAGTTCAATCCTTTGCGAAAGGAGCTTGAGATGGGTTTCTTTTGGAAATATGTCATTGCTCAGATGTTGTATAGTAATTAGAGAGTCTCCTAAGATTACTATCTCGGAGATTCCCATATCTTGAGCCAATATTGTGCCTAGTAGTAAATGATACATTTTCGCTTGGTTGTTGGTCTTCTTGCATAACTCCCAAGAAAACTTAGTGACTAGATTTCCTTTGGGATTAAATATAACCCCTCCCCCTCCTATCACCCTTGATAATAATAATTATTGTTAATGATAAAAGAAAATGTACAAGTTAAACATACGCAAATTTTACAAAAACATACAATAAATTTTTTAAGCATGGAGATTATCTCCTCCCCTACTTTATCATCCTGGAGATTCTAAATTTGTAAATAGGCTTTGTTATAATATTATGGCATATCAATACCACATGCCCAAAAAGCCTTAACTCATTTCATATTACACTTGTTCATTTAACATTGTTTTAATTAATGAGTTTAATTGAAATGGGAAAAAAAAGACATAGTTACTTTGGAAATAAATTTTAGCCTTATATTTGTGTAAACTACTAAGAATATTCTATAATACTATGTGAAGGTTAAATTCCTACCATCCACCTAATAATTATTGATAATTAAATTAAAATTTCAGAAGCCTCCAAAATAGACATACCTATCGTGTCCATTTTTGAATAGGGTTTCCAAATTTTCAATTTAATTATCAATAATTATTAGGTGGATGACAAGGATTTAACCTTCACAAAAAAAATTATAATTTTTTTAGTAGTATACACAATCAAAGGTTGAGATTTATCTTCAAAGTAGTTTTTTCCTTTTTGCTCTTTTAATTAAATTGATTAATTAGAAAATAAATGTTAGAAACAAGTTTCAAATGAAGTGATTTATAGTTTTTTTGGGCATGTGGTATTGATAAGACATGATATTGCAAAAAAGCTAATTTACATATTAATAATTCCATGGTTAAGAATCTTATTCCATGTTTTTCTAAATGTATATATATTTAACTTACATATTAAATCTTCTTATAACTAATAATAATAAATAATAATATAATAATAATAATAATAATAATAATAATATATATATATATATATATAAATATATATATATATTTTTTTTTTTAATTTACATAGACAAGTTAGTTACATGAAAAAAACAACAATTATATTCTTCCAAAATAGCAAAATTAATTTAATAATAAAATAAAATAAAATAAAATATTAAAATGGTGTGGTAATATTCTTCTCACTATTAATTAATTTTCTCAATACTTTCCATTGAGTTTTTTTAAATGATTTTTGACCATTTTTAAAAAATATATAGCTATTTTGAGTGGGGAATAATGTAGTATTAATATTATAGTGGGTCAAAAGAGGATAGTAATATATTGTAATTTTATAATTTAGATATGTTTTATTTATTTTTATATTAAAAACAATAATTCTATTATCTAAAATGTGATATTCCATTTTCTCTCTATTTACTATATTTGTCAATTTGAACAGACAATTAAACGTGATATAAATGTATTCTGTTTAATTAATGAAAATTCGTTGAACACCTAACTAAACGGTGGAGTATGGCACAGGCCATGAGACCACGTGAGAGAGTATGGCACATGCCATGAGACCACGTGAGAGAGTCGATGAGGGGGTTGGAGGGATCACTCTACTTTGCTAAATAAAAAATCTTCACCAAAAACGCCGAAACTAGCATGTGCCAAAGGCCAATTCAATTTCTTGTTTCCTTTCTTTTGGATTTCCTCATAAAAAATTAGTTAGCGAGGAAGTTTAGTAGTTGGGTTGCAAACCTTCCACAATTATAGCGGTATTAAGAAATCGAAAGAATTGTTGCTAAAATATTAGCAAGTACTCACCTCTAATTCTTCCACTGAATTATAAAATTTTCTACCATAAATAAGAATAATCCCAAGTCCACGTAGACAAAATGTCTTCTCATTCTCTTT
>APFE030528447.1:189551-226087 GCA_000404065.3 Pinus taeda
ATATAAATATACTAAATATGAACATAAAACATATGTTCTACACAAGTGAAACGAACACTCAAGTAGAGATTTTTATCAAACACAATAAACGAACTAATAAATTTAGAAAATATTGACATTGTAATGTTTTATGTAATGAAGACACAATTACCTTATTTATTTTAGGTGATATATTTTTTAACAAAATTATGATATATATTTTTCTAATAATGTATTTTTGATTGCATAATAATTTAAAGATATTTTAATTAATTTTTATTTGATTTTAGGCAAAATTCGCTAGTGACAATTTGACCATGACTTACATAACTAGATTCCAATGTATTGTAAAAAAATAAAAAAAATAAAATTACATTTGCATTAATTACCTTATGACATTTCAAAATGAATAAAGTATTTAGGAAAACTGATATTAAAAATGTCCTTTCAACAATATAAAATTATAATTTAAGTAACCATTATATCAAAGACTTTGAAAATAAATATGATTAAAATCTTTGTCCGTGAAAAATGGGTATTTCAAGGTGTATTTCAAGAACCAATAGATTAAAAGTTATGTAATCTAAGTACTATAAAATAATAATTTAGCTAACTATTACATTTTTTAATAATTTCTATATTTCTCAAAATGAAATGTATTATTTATTATTTGATCATTTATATTTTATATGATGTAATTTGTTATTTTAGTTTAATTAAAATAATTTATTTTTTAGTACAATTAAATTTCGAATACTAATGTTCTATGCAAATACTCCATATCAACAATTTTTTTTTTCTCTGTAACATCTAATTCTATTAACTGGAAATCAAAATATTTTTACATATGTCGGCGGCTACAAGGGCAGAAGCTTGAAAGCCATTAACATTACAAAACTGCCCCATTACTATAAGAACCGGGGAGAATCAGAGACATACAACCAATTAAATTGGCTTTACAAGCATATAGAGAATGATAGACAAGAAGAGAAACAGAAAAACAGAACTGGTAGCGAGGGTCCAGGAAAAGAACAGACGCCGCGTCGATGAGAGACCAAAAACTGGAGTTGATGCTATCAATCTGAGCCATGGCCAAAATGCCTGGGCAATGCTCCCTGAGCATCCACCGAAGAACCAAAAAAGGCAAATCGTACCGCAAGTTATTCATTTTTCTCTGCTTCCCCCTGTGTCTCCTCGGCATCCTGACACGCGTCATCCTGACTGAGAGGCTCCTTGCCTTCCATCACCTTGCCTTTCGTCACCTTGTCGGCAGTTCCTGCATCAGTCTCTACTTCGAATTGATCACAGTCAACCAGGGGAGGGATAATGGTGGGCAGATTGACCTGTAGAACAGGTTCAATCTCCCTCTTGATACCCAGAGAATCCTAGGCCGAGGAGCGCTCACTGCTGTGAGAGGGATTGGGAACAATGCAGGAGAGAGGAGCGACCTGGTTTTCTTCTTCTGTCATGAGAATGGTAATCTGGGCAAAAATCAAAGGCCTGTTCAAGTTGCTCTGGAATTTAAAATGGGTGGATTGAAAGGCACTGTTAGGAATCGGCTTGCGAGGAGGATTGTTGGGGGGAAGGTCCTTAGGAGAGGAAGAGAGGTTGATGGGCGAAAGCGCGGGGTTGGGCCGAGGATTGACTGAGGGTCGCTTGCCACTGCCAGGGCGGTCACCCGAACGAGTCTGCTTCCCTTGGCGCTTCATATTACCAACAGACACAGAAAACTCAAAGGAACAGAGCCTAAACCCATAGGAATGCCCCAAATGAACCAGAGGCTCGTAAGAACAAACAAAAGAGGCTCGAGACCGAGAAGCAACACAAATAAAATTGATATTGCAATTAATAAACCACTTACCCCAAGCCACCGAACGAGTTCCTCTGTGAAGCGCGCAGGTAAAATTGAGGTGTTGCAAATTCAAACCCGAGCAGGCTTGAATCTCACCTCTGAAGACGGGCGCGTTCTCACCTTCACAACATAGCTGAAAACCAAACTTAGAACGAGAAGTTTGAACATTGGAAGTGGAAAAAACGAAAGGGAACGCCATGTATATAACCCTCAACAGGCAGCTTCAGGCCTCATCCTGCATTAATGGCGCCGGCGTGCCCCAACCTGCAGTCATAAAAAGATTCCTCCCGCGATCAAATGTAATATGGGGCTCCACGCTACAAAGCAGGTGGCGGTACTTGGGATAATTAAACTGCATGAATAGCATTGAATGCCAGGACGTCACCTGGATCCGGGATCCATATCAACAAATTATTAGCTATTGTATTTTTGAATATTTAAAATATCTTCAAATATCAAATGGAAATTAATGTTTTTAGAAAAATAAAAGATAATTATCAACTATCCTATATAAATGGTTTATCTTTATTTCAATTATTATATCCCCTTAAAAATTATGTTATATTGTGATGAGTTTATGAAACCATTATTAAAAAATACCTATTTAAAATAATATATATATATATATATATATATATAATATATATATATATATATATATTTTATAATATACAAATTAAAATTATTATAAATATTTTGAAATTCAAGAACTTTATTTTTTGTATTGACCAATCTTATGGAGTTTAATTTTTATTGTAAAATATAAAAAATAATATATAAAACATTAATTTAAATAAAAAATATTAAATAAACGTATGTGATTTAATTATAACAATCTATACAACCCTTATATCGCATTGTACCATTGAATTTCTAACAAAAATTTATATCGCCTCATTCAATTTGTCATCACATGTTCATCACATTGAACATTTAGAGCCGTAACACTCGCCACTTTCCTGGCAGCCTTGGTCTATCATGCAATACTTTTGATTAGTATATTAATCGAGCGCTCTTTCGAAACTTTGCCAAGCCCATATCCACATTGTAATTCGGATTGTTTTGTGAGGATGTGAAACAAATGTTTTGGCCCTTTTCAATGTGGCACTTTTTAGAATCACACGCTAATTTAATTTCGCTGCTATACACTACTATTAATCTAGCAAAGTACATATTATCATTACAGAATAAGACTCTGACCAATTAAAATGTAGAAAAAATAGATTAAAAAAAAACAAAAAACAAACAAATAAATTAAATTTTTTCAAAGGTAAGCATTAGATAAGATCATTTAATTTTTAGTAAATTTAAAATTAATGTCAACATCAATATTTTTTGGATACTTTTTTACCCTGCTGTGGCAGGGAATAATAATAAAAATAAAATAATAATTCATTTTGTTAACTAATAACATTTATCATGATTAATAGCTTATGTGAGTTTGTAGGGTCAAAATTACTTTGTAGATGTTAGCATTTATTTATGGGGTGCCTTCCCTTCTCTCTTGAGTATAATATAACGTATATTATTGATATCTTGTGCACCAATAAAGATGTGTCGAAATAAAACTTCCATTGGCTAAAAAGTTAGTAGAAAGAGGTTTTTGTTTTTTTGTTTTTTTTCTTAATTTAAAAATTTTATTGCAGTAAAATGTCTTCAAAAACTGAGTATAAAGTTGTTACATCTAGTCATTTGTGTGGATTTCCACTGCCTTCTTGGAAATCAAGAGATTCCACTAGTTGATATTTTCTAAGAGAACCAAAAAAATAAAACCAAATATTCTGGGTAGATAATACATAGCTAGAGTAGAGTCCATATTTATTAACGAACTTCATAGCCATTAAGAGTTAGAAGAGGAAATGGGAGATAGGTCTCTTGCACTTGAACTAGGTGGCGCAATAGTATCAGAGTCACATTGAAGATTCCCTTCTACATGGACCATCCTTGCATCGTGAATATCCATGGAAAAACACTGGTTCCTCAACATCCTTTTGATATCCTCCAGCAAAGCAGGCACATTGTACCTCTCCACTTGTTTATCTTTGAATATAAGGCCAAGCAAAGTTTTAATCTGCCAATGTAATGCGATTGAATTGGGGTATTTATTTTCTTGTCCCTTGGTATGACCAGGATCGAGAATCCAACTAGATACCTTCTCTAATATCTCGTAATCAAAATGGGATTGCTTCTCGGTGCCTGCCAGGGTCTATAATTTTTTGATTTCTTGTCAGGCCTTGGGAGGCGCCGCGTTGAAATATGTCGCAACCGAATCCTAGGAAAATAATCGAGCTATGTGTTGTCCTTGTGGACTGTTTCTGCCACCACCCTTCCTACATCTCGTGCATTCCTAGGAGGCATTACAAGCAAGAGGGGTACGAACCTTTGCTTGCCCCGCAAGTACTTGAAACTAAAAAACTAATGTGAATGCCTACCTGTAACCACAACACTAGTGGAACACTAGCTAACACTGGAACCAACATTGTCACCACCCAATTGACACAGAATTAAGCCAATAGATGAGCTGTTGTTACCAAGAACCCAAACAAAAATATCTATCCCACCCTGAAAATGCACTAGAAACTGGGAATTCAAACAAAACCATTGAAAGACCCATGTGCAAGACATTCCACAATTGAACCTTTCTAAATTAGAACAAGAGGTTGAAGCAAAAAAGAACATCATAAATAGACCAAGTATGAAACACAACACCCTCCCACGAGGTGACAATCGAACCACTTTAATCCAATGAAAGCTAGACCCAAGGCCTATATTCACCAAAACATTCACAGATCCTTGCACACCAGAGTTATCTAACAAACTGATAGTACCATGACATACACCATCAAGAAGAGAGACAAACATACCAAGAAAAGTGAGGAAGGATAAAACCTGACAACCGAGCAAGAGTTGATAGGAGAAAGCAATGTCCACTTACCACTCTCATATGTCAGCTCCTACTCCAAATTCACTTCTCCACCAACAAGTTTTCTCCACCTTCCAACACTTGTCCAACTTTAGACATAACACCAACCTCTAAGTACTAGAGTCAAGTACCCACACCGGCAACACTCTCGCGGCAGAGGAGCTGATCACAGACACCAACGACTAGTAGGTTGACTCCTTGACCTCACGCCTGCTCCCACCTCCTACACAGACCACCAGGATTAAGGTCCTCTCCATCACTTGTCACATAAAAAATATAGTCAGTTGTGTTACTATATGCATATGCATGTCGGTGTCGGGTTGCACCCCCTACTCTTTAATGCACATTGCATTGGGAGGGTGGCGAGCTCACTCCCCGAGGCCCTCTTTTGATCTTCGTGCTCACCCCCAATGGGGAAGAAAAAGGCCCCTCGTTACTTTAAAATTAAAAGTTAAATTTTGTACTCCTTTAAATTAAAAATAAAAAAAGTTTTGATGACATATTGTGGTAAGGTTTAAGTATATTATGAAGGCATTTCATAGATTTATTTTGGAAATTGATCAAGGTAATGTGACAACCTTATATTGAATGGAGTTTAGTGTATTAAATTATTGAATTTTTAAAATGAGTTGTTTCTTTCTTTCTTTTTTAACAAATATATGTATAATAATTATTATATTTTTGCATATGTTAAATATATGGTATTATTCTTTCAATGGAGTGTTAGTGAGTGGGATTATGATCGTCCAATTATATCATTAGGCCACCACCTCATCATGTAATTATAGTTTTGTGTTTTATAAAGGAGTATTAATGGGCTTGACCTGAGGAAGAGAGGGATTGCATGGGGGAGTATAAACTCCAACCCACCAAATACTAAAATGATAAACTTGCCTGGAGAAATTATGAGAAGATACAAGGAGCATGACATTTGACATTTGAATAAAATGTATTTTTTGCACTATGGTGGCATAGTGCATGTAGTTTCCATGTTGAGAACACGAAGATAAGGGACAATAGTAGCTTTATGTGAGGAATTTTCCATAAGAGAAGGGGTCCTATTGTTTAGCGGTAGAATTGCAACCTCAACTGACTCAAGTAGTCCAAAGAAGGAAGAATGCCCCCCTTGAGGGATATATTATCCTTGTTTTAGGTAACCCTCTTTCCTTTCTCTACCTCTCATGTTTATTTTTTTTGTGTGTTTGATTGCTGCACTAGGCTGGGAAGGGTCATAAAATTATTACTCTACATGATATAGGTGGATATTGGTGGCCACCTGCCAATTTCACTTGGACCCCCACTATTGTTTCTTTCAATTTCCTTAATTATAACACAATTTACTATTTTTGGCAGTTTTTCGAGTCTTGTTTTGAGGCCATAAATGACGTTTTTTTGGAATAGTCAAAAGTTGTAGACCTCAGATAGATCTTTCTAATGAGGTATCATACGCGTCAATCAGAGATCATATGAAAAAGTTACGACCCCGAGAAGTTGATGTACTAATTCACCCCAACGAGGCCCACAAATTTTTGGCGCTGCATCTCTTAGGTTTAGATTTTTGGATGTTTAGGGTTTTCCATTGTGTTTCAATAATAAATAGGCCTCTGAGCCTCATTCTAACACAATTCAGAAGGCATGTATCTGCCACATCTCTTCATAGAGATAAGCTATCACCGCCTGAGCTAGTTTATTTCCTTTCTACATGTAAACAATTTTGAATACTTTGTTATTAATTAATTGAAGTTTTGTTTTCGATGTGTCTTTGTGTTTTGTTCATATCTGTATTTCATTTCGTTCCTACATAAATCTGGATCACTGTGTGAGCCATCCAAACTTTTTCTTTACTAAAGGGGGAATTTGAGTCTTAAGTGTGTATCAAATGATGTTATCAATTAGTCTCCTCTCTCTTTGTTAACCTAGAATTATCTTCCATGTTGGTCGAGTGTGAATGTCATTATTATTCAAGCATGTCAATTTTTCCCATGTTGAAATGATATATTGTTGGGTCAAGTGGTGGGAGAGGGAAATAACCTTGGGCCTGCTCCTTAAGGGAACCACACTCTGATAATCCCAAACATATATCTAGATATAAGGAGTCCATTATGGCATAATGACTTTTCCACAAATGTATTATGAGTCCACAAAGTTAGAAATTGAGGGGGGTGGAGAACATGATGAAGGATAAAAAGTATACTCTAACTGATAATCAGATCTTGGAGAAATTGGAGAAGTGTGTCAAAGACCCAGTCCATTCTCACACTTATGAGACTAAGTTTTTCAAAATTACAAACACCCACTAACTAGTTAAAGCTTTGATTACTTGGGTCGTGATAGATAATGAGGAACAACAATAATACATCGTCCATGCCATCAATATTTCCACATAAAATTTCAAGGTTGTGCGTGAAGTAGATTTTGGAATTGGAATCTTCATCTCACAAGTCACATAAGAAGCTAAACTCGAGAATCATAACGAGAGTTCCTATGGTTTTGTAGGAACACAAGCTAACCCCATAATACTAGATGAATATGCACAAATTTCAGGGTCTACATAGAATGAGAAGAGGGAGATTCATGAGCTAATAGACCAACCCATGGAGGACAACACTCCACCATCCACTACTTGATTTCTTATTTGTTTGTTTGTCATAATGGATGTATGAATAGTTTTTGGATGTTATCACTCAGGTTGTTCCCCAAAAGTTGTGGAAAAGGGAATACGGCCGAGGTAACCACAGACCAATATTTTGAACATAGATTCTAGCCCATCTGCATCTAGAGAGGGCTCTCTCTTTAAAATTTAGCTTTGTTTTTAAAGTATGTTAGGCTAGTTATGAAGTACAACGGTTTGTTTGTTTTTTGGTTTGTGGTGTTTAGTAGAACTAGAGTGTAAGTCTGAGAAGTTCAATCCATTGGGCTAATGGAGTCTATGAGGATGAACTGTTGGATATGGTTTCTTTGGCAAAGGGTGGTACTACATAGCAGGGTAATCAATCATGGAACAATTCAAAGGCTGAAATCAGGTGGAATGGAATCTGTGGGTGAAGGGAAATTAAGAATCCTTCATCATGCAGACAGAGGGAAAGTGAATGATTATGACCAAGAAGCAATTAAGAATTTCTTAGCATTAAATCAATATGTAAGAACTAGGGGAAACAAGAACAGTTAAGAATTCCTGTTTATGCTAATTCTGAAGAAAACATTAATAATAGCAGAGATTGAACACAGAGTGCAGTCAAGCAAGTTCTGAGTTATTCTTTTTCCCTGTTATTTAGAACATGAAATATATATGATATATAAGACACAGAAACTGTAAAGCATAAGTTAGAAAGACTTATTGACCCATGAAATAATTCAAGAATTCTGTAACATAGTCCTCTGCCATCAATTCCACATCCAGAGAGTCCAACAACAATGAACCCCAACAGCTTTGTATTCAGAAGATTTTCAGAGTTACAACGTAGCTTCAGAAATATATCACCAACCCCTAATACTTCGCTTGGGGAGGTATTTGTAAAAAAATGTTTACAAAATATCTCAAAGAGACAATATCTAGTAATAACTTCTTCTACCTACTTTACAGGAGAAATAAATGATCTTGAGAACAGGGAGAAATAAATGCAGAAGTAAATGCTGTTGTGCTGACTGGTCAGTTGGTGAGGTGCGTTGACTGTAAGCTCGGTGAGTCGGCCGGTGGATGTTTCCACTGATATTTCACGCTGCTGCCTTAGCTTCCTCAGGCGTATTTAATTTTGATTTGATAGACTACAACCTCGTGAGACTCTCACCCGTTCCCTTTATCTGCTTTATGATATCTGTTGTATCTTGGGAAATCAAAAGTTTGAAACTCGCCTACAGGATTTCCAACATACTTTGCCACCACTGTTCTTCTGGTAACTGATGTCTTTGCAGCTTTATCAAAGTCTCATTAGCGTCTGTGTACCTGTAAAAGTTAAGTTGGGCAAAAAAAATATGTTTCACTTCATGTTCTATATAAAATAGTTTTTCCAAGTTGCTGTAAAGAGTTTGGCCAGATGGAAGGGTCTTCTCCGCTGGAGTACTTGATGACGCATTTACTTGATCAACATCATGTCTATTTAACCTGAGTTGGTACTCGGCTTGTCTCAATAGGCGTTCATTGTTTCCCACCAGGCTTGGTAAGCCCCATTCATGCAAAACTGCAAATTTTCTACAAAAGAATTTACCTCCACTTGCATGTCTTGGCTCTTCCTCTCCAAATTCTGCATTAGGGTTCTCATGGTCAAAACTCTTTTGATTGTTAGGATGGTGCCTGTCCTATCTCTGATGTCCAATGCTGCTAGTTCTTCCTTGGTTTTAGTGTTGAAAAAATGGATTAGCCTATTGGCCTGTTCGGGCTT
This sequence comes from Pinus taeda, assembly GCA_000404065.3. Taxonomy (NCBI): domain Eukaryota; kingdom Viridiplantae; phylum Streptophyta; class Pinopsida; order Pinales; family Pinaceae; genus Pinus; species Pinus taeda. The sequence goes on from APFE030528447.1 coordinate 198,685, forward strand.
ATGTCCCAATAAATTTCTAGCCTTTTGAATTTTCACCTGGGCTGCTGCTATCAAGTCCATCTGCTCATATATAACCTGAATGGATCTCCATATATTACTAATGGATTCGCTGATGTTAGCCCACAAAATGCCTCTGATTTCTCCCAGAGGTTTATCTAAAGAGAGGTCCTTTTCCAATGCTTTCACTTTGTTCTCTAATGCCTTTACCTCTCTTGTCTTTTCTGCCACAATCATTTTAGATTTGTCATATCTCACTTCTAATTTTGCCAACTTCTCTTTGGCCTCTTTCAATTCCGATACTTGGAGTTTTAAATCCTCCATAGCTTTTATCAACTCCTTAGTGGTCATGGTAGTGCTGCTGCCTGCTGCTGTTTTTGTTGCTGATGTACCTGTTTCTGATGCTGATGTTGCTGGGATAGTGGGATGCACTGCTGTTGTAACTGTAGAAGGAGCAGTTGTGACTGTTGGAGTTATTTGAGGTGGCTAGGAGGTCGACTGTCCCTGTTTATCTTGTAAAGATTTTTCCAAAGCCTGCTCTGTCTCACTTTGTCTCTCATTCATTTTCATCAGCAAGTCCATCATGTCATACTCTTCTTTTTGCTGCACAATCTCTGAAGTTTGTGGATGCATAGTAATAGGCAGCTTTAGTTGTTTCCTAAGGGCAGCAATTTCCTCTTCCTTTTTCTTCATCAATGCTTTAATTCCTTTGGCATACTTGGGATCATGTCCCAACTCAATGATAATTTCTTCCAAGGACTTTATCTTGTTGTCCTTGGCTAAAGAAGACGCCTTTTCCAAATCTAGTTGGGCAGATGTGTTGTTCAATGAGTTCTGCAATTTCCGAGCTAACATTGCCTTATCTGCCAAGGTAGAGTAGACCATTTCTCTAGTCTGCTTGTGCAACTCAATCTGGTCCATAGGATGGATGTCTTTGGCAAGGACCTCTAGATTTTTTCTAAAATAGTCTGCAGTTGACTGTGCCTGTTGCACTTTAGGGTTAAAGTGACTCAAGATCATTTTATCTTCCTTAATGTCATATGCAGACATTAACCTTTGTTGTTTGGTGGGGGTAATCTTGAGAAATTGATCATAAAGTTGCAGTCTTATTGGCTCATTTTGAACCTTGATGTCCATGAATGTTCTTTTGATATCAGAACCTCGTTTGCTTTGCGACCTTGCGGAGGAAATTTCCACACTATGCTGCTTCTCCAATTCCTGCCTATGAGAGCTAGTAGATGTTTCTATTACCGGAGAGATTTGTGGGTTGGTTGCCCTCTCGCCTCTTAGGCTTTCTATGGTTTCCTCTTCAGCTAGAGGATCTATTCTTTGCCTTTTTGCCTCTAGTTGCTTTGCTGGTCCACTTACAGGTGTGTTCTCTTCTCTATCCCTTTTCTTGCCCTTTTCCTCATTTAGAGGAGTCTGTAATGTTGGTATCTCTGATGCTTTGGTTTGGACATGAGGATTTTGACCTTGGCCCTGTTCCTTTGATGTTGTTGGCTGATCTGTCATTATGTGCTGCTCTGAATCCAACACCTCTTTGCCCTTTGATGTCCCTGCAGCTGCTGTAGTGCTTTCTTGGGCCGGTCGCTGTGAAGTTCCAACAGATGATGTGCCTACTCCGGTTTGCTGAGGAAATTTGAAAGACACATGTCCAAGAGAGTCCAGGTCAAGGGTCTTTTCAATATTTTTCATTGCCTGTTCCATCTTTTCTTCCTCAGTGAGCTCTTCAATTAATGTGCTCTCTACCCACTCATTTTGATTGGCAAATTGCTCTATTTCAGGGATCCTACAATGTTGATAGGCTGATAACCTGTTTTTTACTTTTCTTTCACAAATAAATCCATTTGGGTCATAGGGTACCCACCAAAAGCTCCTCTTTAATTTGAGTTGTTCACCCAATATCTTGTCAGCATCTTGCCATGCTTCCCTTTTATTAATGATGAAGGGGCCTAACTGGTTTCTTAATTTCAGCTGAGCTTTTTTCTTGGCACCATAAAAATGAGTCAAATCTGAATTGATAAATTGCCTGAAATATTCTAGAGCAAACAGTCTCATAGACACATATTTTGGCAGTTTGTAAGGGCACAACTCAGAACCATATATCCTTATCTCTGTGTGATTATGGTAGAAGTACCAGTTACCTATTTTGTAGATTTTAGAGAGCTGTAAATTTTTTTGCATATCATCAGAGAGTCTGGGAGGAGGATTTCTCATCAGCAGAGAAGAGACCGGATGTATAAACAAATCAATGAACTCACAGTAAGTGTAAGGAGAGTTATGGACTTCATGGAAGACTGAGGTCCAAAAAATCATAGACCTCTTTTCTCCTTTAGAATCCAATTTTTTGATAGGAAACTAAAAACTGTCTGTTTGATAGTATAAGAACAGATGATAAATGTAAGAGGTATACTTGAAGACCCCTTCTCTGTCTAGATTTGTGAATTGCTCATGGATCTTGTTGGCAATGAAAGTAGCAAAGTCATATTTGACAATAGGAGGATGTCATGGGATAAATATGGGCAACAAAGCTAAAATAGTCTCATCAACATATTCACTTGTCTTGAATCCCAGAACATAGGATATCATATCAATAATGAATCTTCCAGCTTCATTGAACCAGACATGGTGAAAGGAGGTGGTTCTCTGGTCTCATGAATAATTTGGTAATCCGGCCTATTTCTGCAGTGGACAGTTTAGAGCCTTGCTCCAGCAAATATCCCATGGAAAGAGGAGCCAGAGGCTGAGTGGGTTTGAAGTGTAGCATTTCATTTATGGACTCAGGAGTTATATGAAAGAGGACAGTTCCAGTTGGAGTCATAACTGCTCTCTGAGTAGGTTCATAATTGGCACAACATAGGTGGATAACAGCTGGGAATACATTTACTGAGGGAAGGTAGTATTTGGGCGAATTTGACTCCCATATCCCATAGAGATCAGTTTTACCTAGGTGACTGTTCCTAATTTCACAGAATGCTTGGAGGTGGTTTTTGTCACTAGTTAAGTCCTGTATTTGAAAATCCTTATCAGCTAAGGGCAGCCACTCTAATTCTTTGTGAGGTGCATTGAGGGGAGCAATGTTCAGGGCCACTGGAGCTTCCATTGCTCAATTTTCTGTGACTTTAAAATTGGAATTTGGGTTTTTGCAGCAAAAGTAGGTAAAACAATAGTTCTGGGGCTTTCCTTCGGGAATTGCAGACTACAGTAGATTTGAACTTAGCTCGTTGGGTGAATTTCCAACAAAAAAGAAGAAGAAGAAGAAGAAATTTGCAGGATTTTTTTGGGAAAATGGGCAAGAACAGTGGTTATGGTGTGCTTATTTGAAGGCAATACGATGAATTTAACAAGAATTTGGGTCCTTCGGACAATTTTGCAAAGAAAACCGAAATTCGCAGGGTTTAGAAGCAGGATTACGGTAAATACCTGTTTTTAACAGCGCACTGGAGTAATTTGCAGGTTTGGACGATGAATTTGCAGAGTGGGATGCTGGATTAGGCTGGCCAGGGTGGCGGACTGGAGCTCTGGTAGCAGTTTTGACGAAATTCACATGCACCGGTCTCGTGAAAGCAACCTATAGAAATGAGCAAAAACGACACTTTTCACGGGTTTTTTGACAAAAATTGGTTTGGCAGGATTTTGGCGCGTATTTATTTTAGCTGACGTCAGCATGATGTAATGACTTGTCGCGTAGCGGGGTGACATGGTGTTGACGCAGCGCTGACGAGGAGGTGACGTCACGAATGAGGTAGCGATGACGTTAACGGGGAGGCAGCGAGGGGCGGTAAGCGGTTTGGGCCCCACACCGCTTTTGGGCAAAGGTGGTATCGAAGGGGAGGACAGCGAGCACTGCGGGAGGCCGCCACCTGTCCCAAGGTACGGCGGGAAAACCACCATCCCCCAGGCGCTAAACATTGGCATGAAAGGGCGTCGTGATATCGTTGTGAGCCATCTGATTTGCGGGCCATGATCTGATGGTCAACGCTTAATGGACATGGTGGAGGGCTATGACGCGAGAGCCCACGTATCAAATCAACATTTTTAATGTGGGCGGGTTATGACCTTTGGTTATCGTAATCGCGGATTTGGTTATTTATTTAACCAAAGGTTAAAATAAATCCCATGGTCGCGCGCAAGGGTTATTACAAGGTTTATGATAAACCTTTAGTTCCCAAAAACATAATAATGTGGTTGATATTACAACCGAGGTGAGGAATAAATAAATATTTCGGGGGCTTTCTATATTAATATAGTACGAGAAAGGGAAACAACATGGGGATTTACATAATAAAGTTAATGTGTCAATATGAAAATGAGGTAGGCATTAGCGCTAAGTCTAATGTTTTAAGATACTCAGGCTGAGAGGAGAAAAGTATTTTTACACAAGAAATCTGGCTTCTTTTTCCCAAGTAAAAACAGAGTTTCACTTAGTCTTTTTCATGAAATGAAGTGAATTAGGAGCATTGAGCAGGTGTCAATATCCTTGGGGTGAGGTTAGTAAGTGCTTTGGGAGAAATGTGAAGGGAAATTAGACATGCTTCATTTGATCTGCCGCCACATAGTTTCCAAGGTGCTTATGATATCCATGAGATGAATCACCTTTAAAAGACAAACTTACACATCAACCTGCTTCTGCAACATCAAAACTGCCTACCCAGCCTATTACACCTAACATTTTTTCTTTGTTTTTCCTTGGGTGCATTTAAATTAGAAAACCCTTACTCTCTTCTTTTCTTTTAACTGCCATCCTATCTAAGTCTGCCCTTATTTCCCCCAGGGGCTCAGATTTAGCTGTTGAGCACCTTTGTTTCTCCATCTATCTACTTATCTGCTAAGCTTGAACTGTTTGGGCAAATTTTATTCTCTATCTCTAAAACAGGAAATTTAAACCTGGACTGGCCAAGATTAAGCTGTTTGGCCATCCATCAAGTGTGGCACAAGTCAACTGATTGCACACAATAAGATTCTTCAAAAATAGAATAATAGTGGCATTTTGGACTAGCACACTTTCCTGGTCTTTTCTTTGGGGTTCATTTCTTTTGTTTTGACCAATTCATTCTTTTTGCTCTTTGATCTTTCTTTTGGGGCATACCCTCTTTTCATTTTTTAATGTTTTGGTTTTTTCAAAATATGGAACCTTTGCAACATGGAAAGGATGAACATATTTGGCATATCATCAGTCAATCATGAAATATGACACCTATCGGTATAGGAGCATAACAGGATGTTAACTTAATTTATTATTTCCATTTGAAAATCAATTGATACATAGTTATATATGAGCATGATGGGAAAACATGTTGATACTCAATTTGTGGAGAACCTGGTTTCCCTTAGCCTCCATCAGAGATTGTTGTAATATGTTTTGTATATAATGTGAATACACACCTATAATTGTAGCTTTTATAAGAGAGAGGGAGAGAGAGAGAGAGAGAGAGAGAGAGAGATTAATATGGTCATTTCAATAGAGGGTGGTGACATACCCTAATCTCAACACATTTACTAATTGATTATTTCATGTGGCTTAAAATATTGAGAAGTGAAATCAATATTTTAGGCCTTAAATCTCACAATAGAGTGATTATTATGATCATTTCAATATAGGGTGTTGACATGCCCTAATCTCAACATATTTAATAATTGATTATTTCGTGTGGCTTAAAATAATGAAAAGTGGAATCAATATTTTAAGCCTTAAATCTTACAATAATATTTTTGAATCGATGAAATTGCATATATTAAAAATCAAAATTACACAATTCCATTATAACAGGAATATGTGAGAATGTTGAATTTATTTTTACATTAAAAACAACAGTTCCATCCATTGAAAAATGCAATTTTAATAAAAATAAACATGATAATAACAAACCATAAAAGTTAAAAACAAAGAATATTTAGCCTTCTTCATGGTAATATTCCTTTCATGAGAGGATTAATTTCTCCTAATTGTGTAGCATGTTTCTTAAACCGTTAAGTTTTAAAATGAATCTCACCTTTTTTTTAAAAAATATAACAATTTTTTTAGAACATTTTTTTAATATATGTTGAATATATAATATTATTATTATAGTGGGTCAAAAGAGGATGTTCATATATTTTAATAGAAACTTCTTATGAAGAGGTCATTTTTCACTTGGATTAAAATAACAGTGAAATCCATATTTTCGGCTTCAAATCTCGAGAGTGTTGATTTATTTATTTTTTACATTAAAAATAACAATTTCCTCTGTAAAAATAGCAATTTTAAAAATATTATTTTGATGATGACAAACAAAATAAAGAGTTTAAAAAGTAAAATATTTAATTTTCTTTGTGGCAAAGTTCTTTTGCCTAGGTATTATTTTCTCCTAGTTATGTAACATGTTTTTTAGACCATTCAATTCTAGAATTAGTTTTCCCGATTTTTAAAAATAAATATAATAATTTTATTTATTTATTTATATCAAATATATGATATTATTATTATGGTCGGTCAAAAGAGCATGGTGATATATGGTAAGCTTATGAAAAGCTTATGAATTGGACATTTTCCTTGTGGCTAGAAATAATGGTAATTGGCTTCCATGTTTTTTGGTCTCAAAGCTTGTAAGAATAATTTTAATGAATGGATTGCATATGTTAGATTTTAAAATTGCACAATCTAATTGCGATAACAATATTTAACGATGAATTTATTTTTACATTAAAAGTAGTAATCTCATCCATGTAAAATTTAATGCCTCATTTTCCCTTGGTTTTAATTATAACCATGTCCTAGTGTCTCCATGAGTTGCAACAAAGACATTTGTCAATTTTAAGACTCGAACAAACAACTAAAAACTATGTAAAGGCATTTTGTTTAATTAATGAAATTCATGAAAAAAACTAACTAAAGGGTGGAGCACTCATATTGGTCATGATACCACACATGGTAATTGAAGAGAGGCCTAGAGGGGTCATTGTTCCTGTTGAACAATTAATCTTCACTAAAAAAAGGCATATTGACCTTTTCCAAATTCTAATTCACCTTTCCCTCTTTTTCCTTTTCCTCCCTAAAACAAAGTAGTTATTAGGGGAGTTGGGTAGTTGGTTAGTCAACTTCCCACAATTATGGAGGTATGTAGAGATGGATAGGATATATGAAAATGTTAGCTAGAAATACTAGAAAATAGACATCTTCATTTTCTCCATTAACCCACGAATTCCTCTACCACAAGCAAGAAAAATCATGAGTCTTCTTGGTGCAGGGAAGGGGGGTGCATATGGGGTTCATGTATATAATTATTATAGGTGTGGGTGGTGTGTAGAACCCATGAGAGGTGTTAAGGACAAGTCACCATGAGATCTGAGGGCACCTATGAACTAAGAAAAAATAAATTTGCGAGCTGGTTCATTGTTGATAATTCACAAGGAGATATAACTCGTTTGGGCCACCAAAAACCATGCCCAACAATACTAAACATGAACTGTGTCAATCACTAAGTAATTTGGGATGTTATAGCTTAGATTTGACTTTTGAATTTGAGTATAGAAGCATGTACCAAACCTGGGTAATGGAGGCTACGAAGTTGACGTTAGCTATGAGAGGGGAGGGAAATGAGGGATTGTATTGGCATTGAAGGGACTCCCTTGGGCTTATGCAGACTATCTAAGAGGGAACCTATAAAATTTGTGGAAGTCCTAGGATGAATGAGTATAGGATTTTCTACCATTTTCTGCTTGTGAAGGAGTCCGGCCTTCACACCCATTGAATTCTTTAAGAAAACCAAGTTTCCGTAGTGGTAACATGCCCTGGATAAGGGGTGGCCGACTATGGTAAAAGATAGGCATGACTGAGCGTATGGTTGGGTGGAAAAGAGCACACCCTTCTCTAGTTGCAAACAACTGGTTTATAAGCTAAATACTTTTGATTAATTTTAATGTTTCTTATTTGTTGTAAATTACACATTATAGATTGTTTGAATAATTGCTTCTTGTTGATATGACATTCACATTATTGAGTTTTTTCCCTATTTGAGTATATTGAGTTAATGAGTAATGTATTTGAAGATATCATTGGAAATTTGGACACTTTTCCTCGAGGACATGCTTCATACTTACAATCCTAAGTTTCTATAAGAAGAATAAGCAGGACTTAATCATCATAAAAAGTTTGATGAGAATATTTAAAATTCTCATGAGAGCACTCATAATCCTTGCAAATTTTGGTCTAGGGACCAACCAAGACCCTTGAGCATGATGGGAGTGTTATATTACTCCTTAAATTCACCAAATATTGTTGGTAATTTTACCCAAACACCATCCTTTAGCTAAGTATAGATATGGATGGAAGGATTATGGCACCATATTATGCACTTTTCTAGAATAGCAAAAGATCTAGCTTTTACCTTATCAAGTCCTCATACCTTGTCTGATGTGAACGATTAAGGTTCCTATCCTAATTGGAGTTGTAGAATATAGACATAGTTGTTGTTTCTTATTGGGTTAACCCAACAATACCCATACTTGCTTGAATGAGGCAAATTTATCTTATGAATATAACTTGGGGGAAGAATCCCCTTGCAATCTGACTTTGAGAATAACACTACATATTTGGTGAGCTTGGATGAACAATAAGCATGTCAATTCAACCTTGGGAGGGATGCATTCCATCTCTAATGTAAGAGTTTTATGTATATTTATATATATGCATATTTAATTTTACATGTGTATGGACTTGAATTTACAGTTGATAGGGCATGAATTAGTGTGGCATACTAGCTAGGGAAAACTACATGGGATTTTCATCCAAGGTTTGCTTGAGGACTTATACAAATATCCTTGGACTTTCTATAGGGTAGTTGCCTATGCACTTTCATTTAGAAGAATTGGAAAGCATAACTGAGGTTATCATCCAGGATATTGGGGTCTTATACTCAATTATCTTCTCCTAGCCCACATACATCATGGAGAGTATATTAGCATAATCATAGAAGTTCTAATTAGGTACCTATATTTGGGACCCTTTTTGATCTCGAGGACAAGAATGAAATTAGAAGAAAGGAAGCCTTCTATCAAATATCTTATGGCCTTAATTGTGAAAGGCTACATGAGCTTGGATATATGAATAAGAGTAAGATATTTAAAATTGTAATAATAATCTCTCACACTAAGATTAAATTATGGCACGAGGAATATGGCATCTCAAAGCCAAGAATCTTGGATGCCATATCATCCAAGGGTAGGAAATTTCCCCTACTCAAACTTTGCATTATTCGAGTTGATAACAAATGCCATGACGAAGTTCTTAAGGAAGAGGCAATGATCTATTACTTTAAGTTCTTACTCATGAACCGAAATCTAATATTTTTGTGGAGCGAGAAAAACATCAATGGACATGTACATCAAGGAATAAAAAACATGTGAATTCATTTTGGAATATTTCATTAGGCCATAAATGGATTTTGGTAGAAATAATATTGCACATTGCATTCTTGAATAATTAGAGTTATAGGATCCTAAGGAAGTAGGAATGCCTTGTTTCGATCATTACACAAGTGGCAAATTCAAAATTATGGTTGTATTCCTTGGGCCTTAAAAGAGGCATTCACATAAGTACTAAAGCTACATGGATGACAAGGTTATCCCCCAAAATTTTATAAGAATATTTGTGTGGATTAATTTCTATTAATAAATTACTCAAGTGCCAAGCCTTGCTACAGGTTGATGTCATACCTGAATGTTCTTAGTTGAATTTTCGCTCTAACTAGGAATACAAATTTATGACAAGGAAGTCTTCATAATTTAATGTTTGAAGTTATCTCTAAGATGAAAAAGATAAAGCTAATCCATGGTAAGGTATGGTAAATAGAAGAGCACTCTAATTATGTCTAGATGAGCTTGGTAGGCTTGGTATCAACCCTTTGAGAGACTGGTGTAACAATGAACCTTCTGGAGATTGCTAGAAAAGATGTATCTCACATGATAAGGGCTTTGTTTCACCATCAAAGACACATATTGAGTGATATATATTTTTATGTTACAGGAAGAGACACATCTCCCATGACTTGTCAAAGAAAAAGATATAGGAGCAATACACAAATCCTCACTCATAAGAGAAAACATTTCTTGAAGCGACACACACCCTATATTGTGGAAAGAACAATTTCTCGAAGTCATACACTCTCTTGTATCACCCAAAAAGAGGGATTTTAAGTTATACATGCCTATGTATTGTGAGGAAAGTGACTTCTTGTGTGGTATACATGGTTTTACTGATGAAAAAACTAACCTTCCACAATGATAAGTAAGGAGTCAAGATTTTTTCCATGCCCTAGCAAGCTACTTCTCTTTGAGCATTACAGTGTCTAGTATTGGCGAGAGATCCATCTTCATTAGTGATAAGGGAGGAGGAAAGCGACAATATAGTATTGTTAACAAATCCTTTTTCAGGGTGATATGCCTCAGTTATGTGTTGCCAAGGAATACCCTGCTTGGAATGACAGGCAGGATATTACCCTGCAAAAACGTGTACTATGATGATGTGAATAAATGTCATCCAAGTTGTACTAAATAAAATTATTGCTAATAATAATCACTCAGCCAGCAATTGTTCCATTAGGATTAGAGGATTAAGGTGAAACCTGATCATCAATGAGAAATCCACAAGGGGTGAAGACTATGAATTGTTTATTATAATGGAAACAAAACTATTACATTCATTAACGAGAGATAACCCATGACCCGTACCTTGAATCAAGGTTAAAAGTTTGTAAAAATTTATAGACCATGTCCATTGAAGGGCACTTAGAGGCTAGGTTTAATACACAAAATAATAATTTTGACAAAGATGATTCCAATTATCACAAATCAGGAAAAATTATAGAATGTTTAACCATATTAGCGGTAATATTACTTTTACCATGGATTAATTTCTCCTAATTATGTAATATGTTTCTTAGACCATTGAGTTTAGAACGAGCATGACAATTTTTATGAAAATATATTAATTTTATTTCAATAATTATAACTTTTTTTTCATATGTTGAATATAGTATATTTTCTTTTAATGTGGTGAATTGGCAACTCGTTGGAGTAATTTAGGTGAGGCCAAGATCAAACCTAGGGGTTGCAACTATAACGCCAAGAATATATCGAACAACCTGTAAGCCAGATATAGGAATTTATGACTTAGCAAGAGCTGCGACTCTATGAGGGTGGAGGAGAATACTCTTTAGCCTTATCACAATAGACAAAGATGTCCCACTATAGGATTTGAAATCGGGTGGAAGGGATAACATCCATCCAAAATAACAATTTTGACAAAGACATTTTTTTATAATATTTGTGGGACTACATCTTCGTCATTCCAATATATCACCCTGATTAGGGCAGGGAATTGAACTAGTGACTTCACATCAAGGTGTGCCTTAATAGAGCATTTGATCACTGTCTATCCAATACCTAGTGAATGACAAAGATAATTTTGAAAATGAAAAATTAAGAAAATAAAATAAAATCTTTAACCTTCTTCCCAGTAACATTCCTTTCACTAGGGATTAATTTCTCCTAATTATGTAATATGTTTCTTATTGTAATATTCTTCTTTTCTATTCTTTTTCCTTTCTTTTTTAATATAGAAATTTTATTTGAATAAATGCATATGTTTAAAATAAAATATAATTAGTGCAACCCTATAAATTAAATGACTAGTAAAGATCGATAAACATCAATCATAACAAATGCTGCAAGGAAACTTAATCCTTGACACTTTAGTTAGAAATTATGCTCTAGGAAAGATTGCATAAAAAATCATAACCTACATTGTTCAATGCTAAATAAATAGTGGTGAATAGGAAAATTGCATCCTATAATCTTGCTTGGGCAGGAACTAAAAAATTGAGATGTGAAGTGGATAAATTAATTACTTACTCATGCATCAGGACTTACGTAAATTTTGGTGGGCAATAACCACTAGCAGGTCTACACATTTACAGTTTTACTACTACATGAGTGATAAGGAAAACATAAACCAACCTAGATCCACCTTAACTCTGTATTTACAAAGGGCCTAGAGGGATCAAATCTCTTGAGATGCAAACCTCTTTTTAGAGTGAAAAGGGTTTTGATCCCTAACAATTGGTAGATTGAGAGTTAAGATGGATCTAGGTTGGTTTAATTCCCCCCTTTAAATAGACAATATTCCACATGAATACCATGGGTTCTCATAAACTTGGAACTCAAAAGTAATCGTTAACATGACAAAGTCAACTTTACCTTAACTACCCAAAAAAATTAATAACGTTTTATTTTATTGTTTTAGTTTGATTTTAATTTTAATTTTAACATAGGGTTATTTTTATTTTTTCTTGACCAAGTTAAAATGTTTACATGACATTACATTACATTACAACGTCTCTACCATACTGGGCTGAAGAGCACAAAGTAATAATGGTGGGAAGTAACTCCTTGTAAATATTAAAAAAAAAGGGTGGTTGGGATGAACAATGCAGAAAAATAGAGCTAGGTCAACACGGTACGAGAATGGGGGTTTGGATTCGGCCACCATGGTCTACGTGCAGGGCATCAACGATGCTGAAGCACCGGGTAGATGGAGGGTCTTGTTTTGTGACTGTGGGCTATCTGATGATCCTTTTAGGCGGGAACAAACCGTTTGCTAGGTCGCAGACTACCTGGAGTTTGAGAAAACAAGAGAAAATTTGTTAAAGGAGGTCCCTACATCCCAGGCAACAAGACCGTCAACGCTTGGCCGTTTTGGAGTTTCTTATCAACTTAGGCACTCCTCTGTCTGCTCATACCAGATGGAGGGGCTGATATGGGGTATGAAGAAGGACCTATGATGGACGTGGTCAGGATATAGTGCATAGGTCTATGCTATTGTCTTATGCAAGATTCAGGTCTGGTCTTCTTGCAGCGGCCTGAATCTCGTAGTTAGCAGCACAATGTATCAAGGAAAAACAGAGTGTGTTTTTCAGCGGCTGGGTCATGGGACTTTCATTGCGGCGAAGGGGGCGGGAACAAGGGCTCTATATCCCCTGTTCCTTGGCGCGTCGGGGGGAGGGCGTATAACAAATCTTGGCACAACAGTAGGGCATATATCTCCTCAGGCTTTCCCCCCTCTATTGCGATGCCTTTTTCTCATTGGCTCGCCATTACCTTGGTGGGTTCGAGACTTGGACTTGGGCCTACATTCGATGGCCCTGTTTCCTTCCTTTGTCAAGAGGTTCTCAACTCTACCCTCTGGGGCTTTCAGGCTCCCTGCAGCTGTGTAGCCCATCGAACACAAAAGGGACTTTAGCTCCTGGAGCAAGGTATGTCCTTTGCACTTCCAAATATTTCTAAAAACCCCTTCTTGGACCTCAATGTTAATCTGGGTAAAAAACACAGACAAAGTTAAACATCTTAAGCAAAACATTTCAGAACTGTTTGGGTACCCGACCCAAATGCAATATTTGATATATGAGGGCAGAGCATTGTAGGACAACAAGTTCTTAAAGGAGTACCACATCATAGCCGCATCTACCATTATTCTCAATCTGAGATTACATGGTGGGGTTGCAACAACCAACAAATAAAAAAACCTGGAAGGATGTTATGGGAGCAGTAATTTAAAAAACGCAGAAGCAAAACAGAAACAAAAGCAGGGAGTGGAATCTTTCAAGAACATTCTACAGGGGAAAAGAGCAGAAACAAAACAAACAAAAATGGGAGGTTCTTCCCCCAATCCATACATAGTGGAGCAGCTGAACTCCATCCCAGAACTAGAAATTGACAACACATAAATAGATGTAAATTGTTCTTCGTTTGAAACACAGGCCATCATTTGTCATTTCAACTATTTTTGGCCAAAATCGGTTGAGATTTTTCACTAGATATTGACCAACTGGTCTATGGATTATGAAATTCATCTATGCTCAAAAGGGTTCATTGTAAAATTCCCTTCATCGGAGGCCATGGACATCATACTATAGGATGGTCCATGGTCTGGGGATCGACAAGCCTTTTCATCACTCCTTGGTTCCCTGAATTTGATGCCAACACCATGATTGTCTCCAGAATGCCTATATGGGTCCACCTGCACAATCTTCCTCTTCATTTCTGGGATGAATATGTTCTTATTGGTATTGGGAACATTATTGGGACATATATTAAGACAGATACCCAAATATTGGAGGAGAGGATCTACACATATGCACATATATGTGTGGAAGTAGATCTCAACAAAGGACTACCAGATTGTATTCAACTGATCCATAAACAGAGGAACTGGACTCAGATACTAGACTATGAGAACACAACCTTCAGGTGTACAATCTACAGGCAAATAGGGCACCTTTGAAACATGTGTCGAGATGCTAAGAAAGACACCAATAGAAAGAAGAAAACTGGAAAACAACCTAAAGGCTGTAATTTTCCTCCACCCAAGCAAGAAGAGGAGGAGGATGAGGAAGACGAGGAACCCATAGTTTTTGGGAACAACCAGAAAACACAGGCACCAAAAACCCAAGGGGAACACACACAAGAAGCCATGGAACCACAAAACAACCAGGTACAAACAATAGACATGCCAGAAGCAATGGAATCAATTGGGTACAAGCATACACATTCATTAGACAATTCAGATTAAGACAAAGACAATACTAGATTTGATGATAATCAACTCGCACTTGTCACTACATCGCCGTCTCAAGGGGGATGGCGCAAGGTTGAGAAGAAGAAAGGGAGGAAAACTTAGCTTTTCGTGCATTGTATATTAACTTGTTTCCTTTGTATGTTTATGCTTATCACCAACCAATGGCTTGGTGATGCTTGGTTTAGCAATGCAACATGTAATTTTATTTTCACTAATAAAATTATGCCTTTTTCCTCGAAGAAGAAAAAAAAATCCTTGTAAGTATATTTATTTACATCTTATTCCGATCTATTTTTTTTATGCAAAGACTTACTTAAATTATAGTGGGAAGTAACTAATGATAACTATGTTATTTACCTCAACATGATCTATTTTTAAGGAATTTATTTTATGATGGTTTTTCGGCAAAGCTTAAGAATACAAAATCACTACACAAATATCTAAAAGTCATGCATTAATATTGCAACAATATCCATAGATTATGGCATAAAGTATGTGAGACTGTTATCCACATGGCATTATTTATTTTTTTAAGAAGAAACCAACATCCCCCTTAGCTTGAGGGCTAGAGTGAGGTTGCTTGTACTAGGGTATACTTAGTTAAGAGTTCACAAGGCTCAAAGCGAATACAACAATGTTCATAGGCAAAAAGCCATTACAACAATATTTATCAAGGCATTATAGCTCATCATGTCTTTAGCGGAGATTTGAAGCTGGGTAGGGAAGATAACAACCATTTCTCCCAATCACCCTAGATAACGCGAGCTGACTATCCATATGGCATTATATTGTGAAGAGGTTGTAATAAGACCTTCAAATTATGGTTCAATCAAATGTTTTAAATTATCTTTTAAATAAGCAAATCGATTGCTAGAGTCATGCTTTGGCAAGGACTAATAAGCATCAAAACACTTACTGCATGATACATCTCATGTTGATAAAATAAAAATAAAATAAAATAAACTAACTAAATTATAACTTTATTTTAAATTACTACTACTATTATTATTATTATTTTTTATTGATAAGTGGGTGAATCTTGAAAATCACTCTTACCCTGTGGCTAAGATGCCACGAATCAGGGGCGTCTAAGCCGTCAAAGTCACCCGGGGATCGCACCCGGCCTGAGCCGCACCAGCGGAAACCATGCTGGATTTTTTTGGTATCGGCGAGACTAGAACCGGTGACCTTTGCTTACGGAGCACCTTAACAGCGCGCTCCTTCACCAACTGTTCTAAACCTCTTTGATTTACTACTATTATTATTAATTATAAAAAGAATTAACATATAAGTTAAACATTTATACATTTAAAAAATCATGGAATAAGAATCTTAACCATGGAGATTCTTAATCTGTAAATATCTTTTGTTACAATACCATGGCTTATCAATACCACATTCTCAAAAAACCATAACTCTCACTTAATATGACACTAGTTCATATGAAATTTTTATTAATTAATATTTAATTAAAAAAGAAAAAGGAGTGTAACTACTTTGGAAATAAATTTTGACCTTTCATTTATGTATACTACTATGAATGTCTTAAAATATTTTGCGGAGGTTAAATTCCTACCGTCCATCTAATAATTATTAATAAATAAATTAGCCCATAGGGGTGAAAAAAGAGATGGTAATGGATCCTAATCTAAATACGATATGAATTGTTAGGTTAGAAGTTAAAATTAGATAGTTATAATGGGGTATTAAAAATGTTGACTTTATTTTTACATTAAAATTAACACATTTCATTTCCCAAAAAAAATTAAATGTGACAAAAGTAAATTTAATGACACATGTAATATTCAATGTTGCTGCTTAGTGCCTCTTATGCAAAAAGTAATTGATAGTATAAGTTATTGTAACTAAGATAAAAATAATACTACTATTGTTAGGTCCCTATAATACTAGTGTAGCCCCTTATTTTTATTGTTGTGTCCATGTGACCCCTATATTGTTATTGTTGTGCCCCATAAAAGGCCACTATTTTATTGTTGTGCCCTTACATTATTATTGTTATGTAGGCTTTGATTATATTGTGACCCCATAGACTCCTATTTATACCAAGGAGGTCTTGTCATTTGTATCATCTAAAAATTGTTTATTTATGTGATGTAAGGGAGGTTTCCCCCTCGAAGAGGTTGATTTTCAAGTAATTGATCTATCTTTTCTTCTATTTTGTGATCTAGTTGCGTAAGATTTGGTATCAAAGCTTTGGATTCTAGGGTTTTGTTGCTTCAAACAAGGCATATTGGCATTTTCACTATAATTTTTTTGTACTAGGCTTCAGAAACTAAAATTTCGACCACATGGAGCTGAAATCTTGGTGAACTATGTGTTAAAATTTCAGATCTTGGTTTTCTATAGTTTCTTAGATATGGTTCGAAGAAGTTATGGTTTTTGCAGGCTCCATAATTCATTCTCAAACAAGTGACCTAGGGAAAATTGTCATAACTTTCTCTATGAGTATCATATTTGAATTTCATAAAAATTAACTGAAATTGCATAGACTGTAGTTGTTCATGTATGATTTTCAGTGCCAAAGGTCGAAAAAGTGATACATGGAATTCCATACAATATCGTTCTATTGAACCAATCCATAATCATGTCATCTTGGGAAATTAGGCATAACTTTATTTTGAAGAATCCAATCTTAATCTGACTTGTGGCATTGGAAATAAGACTAAGAGAGATACCAAAGGATAAAATTTCAGACCTTGGATAGCCAAAATTATAGAGATATAACAGTTTCAATATTGAGCTCGTAAAAAAACAAGAAAAATGTGTATTTTTTTAAAATTTTGCATAACTTTTGTTTGAAAACCAATATGAATTAATTCAAAGGGATTACTGAAGAATAAATATCCTTGTTTGATTCTAAAATGCCTTGAAACAAAAAAAATGGACACACCTAGGAAGCAACCATAAATATCTATTATGATGCATGAAGAAGAGGAAGAAATGCAACATGATATATCAAAATTACGAGACCAAGTGCAACAAATGTCACTCTCGCAAAGAGTAACAAAAATGAACTGGAAGCTAAGATGGATGGTCTAAAGAAAGGTTTAAAATACGACATTGAAGAAATGATGAATGTCAATATGGAAGGGTTGAAGGATGGTGTAAAAATAGAAATGAAAAGGGACCCGGAAGGTTTGACAAAGTTGCTACAAGAAATGCTTCCCGGTGGTGACAAGTTAGTTCATGAAAATCACGATGAGGACAAAGGGAATATAAATTGTGATTTTTAGAGACTCTAATAGTGGGTTGAAGATTAATAGAATTCCAAAGATTGATATGAGGAAGTTCGATGGCAAGGATCCAGTAACATGATACTACAAATGGAGCAATTCTTTGATCTACATGAGGTGTCACACATTCAATAGGTATGCATCACATCTTTATATTAAGAATAAAATCAGTTAGTGTGATATCAATGGATTTGCTCTCGTAAATTAATTGTCACTTGGAAAAAATTAGTGGAAGAATTGGTAGCACATTATGAGGATACAAAGAGGAATACGTTCTTTAGCAAATTGATAAATCTCAAACAAAAGGGTTCAATGGTATAGCACATTGAGGACTTCAAAAGATTGAATTTGAAGGCAAATGATATTCTAAAGGAGCATAGGATTGATGTCTTCATAGGGACTTTAAAGGATAACATCCAACTTGAGGTTCACCTTTGGAAACCTGATTCATTGGAGAAGACATTCAAGGTGGCAAGAAAAGTTGAAAGCAAAATTTTGGCAACAAGGAAGTTTACCACTCACAACTATAAAGATGGAAGTGTTGCTGCTTCTAGACTTCCACAACCTATAAAGGTAACACCACAACAATTGGAGGAAAAAAGAGCAAAAGGTCTTTGTTACAATTGATATTTCAAATACAGTAAAGGTCATAAGTGTGCCAAGAAGAAATACTTTTACATAGACTGTGAAGAGGAGGAAGAAAATGATCATGAAACATCAAAAGAAGAGGACATACACCAGGAACTAATCTAAAAAAATATAAATGAGTCCAACCATATATTGCAATGCATTGGCTGGAATTACCACTCTTCAAACTCTCAAGATAGAAGGATATATCAAGAAGAAAAAGGTAATAATGTTGATTGATTCAGGTAATACCCATAATTTAGAGTGTCAAATGAAGGTTGCAAATGGAGGAAATATAAATCTCTCTAGAAAGTGTCATAATATCAAGCTAACCATGGGGGAATATGTATTGAATAGTGAAATGTTTTCCATTCCAATGGGTGGTGCTGATGTTGTACTAGGAGTCTAATGGTTATAATTTTTGGGGACGATAACTTTTAATTTTCAAGAACTTTTCTTGGATTTTTTTTGGAAAGGAAAGGAAATCGAATTAAAGAGTATCACATGGAAACTAGGGAATATAATCAACTCTAATGGCATGGCAAAGCTTTTGAAGAAAGAACAACGGGGAGTAATTGCATATTTATGCTCACTAGAGGTTCAAACATCAAAATCATCTATTTCTCCAGATCTCCAAAAAGTCTTGGACAATCATTCCAAGGTATTTGAGAATCCCAAAGGCCTCCCACCTATTCGTGATTATGGTCATGTTATTCACTTGATTCTAGGAAGTGTTCCTCCAAACACCAGGCCTTATAGATATCCCTATGCCCAAAAGAGTGTAATTGAGCATATGGTTGCAGAAATGCTAGAGGCCGATATAATTCAACCTAGACAAAGTTCTTTCTCTGCTCTAGTAGTATTGGTGCACAAGAAGGATGGATCATGGCATATGTGTTCGGATTATAGGGAGTTGAACAAACTCACAATTAAAGATAAATTTCCCATTCTTGTCATTGATGAATTTTTGGATGAATTACATGGAGCAATTTACTTCACCAAGCTAGATCTTTCTTCAACATATCATCAAATTAGAATGAAGACTAAAGACATTCGAAAAACAACATTCAGAACTCATGCAGGTCATTATGAATTTTTGGTCATGTCTTTTGGCCTTACTAATGCACCTTCCACATTTCAAGGTTTGATGATTTCCATTTTCAAACCCTTCCTTAGAATATTTGTGTTAGTATTTTTTGATGATATACTAATTTACAACAATTCTTGGAAAGATCACGTTCAACATGTTGACAGGGTTCTCAAACTATAGGAGGAGAAACAATTATATGAAAAAACCTTCAATTTTTTCTTTGGAGAACAAGAGGTTGAATATTTGGGTCATATTGTATCTCATGAGGGTGTTAAGCTAATCCATAACAAAAAATAAATCCATTAAGGAATGGAAAATCCCAACAAACCTAAGGCATCTTAAGGTATTTCTCGGGTTGACAGGATATTATTGCAAGTTTGTTAAGAATTATGGGAGAATAGAAGTGCCTCTAATGACACTACTAAAGAAAGATGCATTTTCTTGGACTCCAAAAGCAACCAAGGTCTTTGAACATCTTAAAGAGGCAATGTGCCAAGCATCGGTCCTAGGTACACCAGACTTCACAAAAATGTTTATTATGGAATGTGATTCCTCAGGAAATGGAATTGGTGCCGTTTTAATGCAAGAAGGAAGACCCATTACTTTTGAAATTCGTCCAATCAAGGGAAAGTATTTACACAAACCTATTTACGAGAAGGAAAAGTTGGCAATACTATATGCACTAAAGCAATGGCAACCTTACCTAATGGGAATACACTTCAAGGTAAAAACAAATCATGATATTCTTAAATACTTTTTGGAACAAAGATTATCTTCATAAAAACAACAAAAATGGGTTACAAAGGTGTTTGGTTATGACTTTGAAATCATAAAAAAAAGGGAAGCAAAATGTTGTTACAGGTGCACTTTCAAGAAAGGATGAGGATGTGTAAGCATTGCTATAAGCCATTTCTATTATCCAACCTGATTGGATAATTGAAGTAAGGGATGAATGGAAGAATGATGAAGAGGTATGGACACTCATTCAAAAGTTGCAACAAGTTCCCAATACATCTGGTACATTTATATGGAAAAATGATTCATTATGGTACAAAGATCATTTATATCTCTCTAAGAATTACCAACTCAAACAAAAGATTCTTTTAGAATTGCACACCTACTCCTTAGAAGGGCACTTAGGATTTTTAACAACTTACCACAGGGTCAAGAAGGATTTTTTTTGGGCGACCTTAAATCTGATATTCAAAAGTTTGTCGTAGAATGTTTAGTTTGCCAACAAAATAAAGTTGAGACAATTAAGACCCCGATTCTGTTACAAACTTTAGCCATTCCAAGTCAGCGTTGGGAGGAGGTCTTAACGGATTTTATCACAGGTTTACCCAAGTCTGAAGGAAAGAGTGTCATCATGGTGGTAGTTGATAGACTTACTAAGTATGCACACTTTTGTGCATTATCTCAGCATTTTAAAGCCAATACAGTTGCTACTGCATTTATGGAAACAATTCAAAAACTACATGGAAACCCAAAGATTATTGTAAGTGACAGAGATCCCATTTTCACTGGAAATTTTTGGACAAAATTATTTTCTTGTCTTGGTACTCAATTAACTCATAGCTCATCTTATCGTCCTCAATTTGATGGGCCAACTGAGATAGTGAACAAATTTGTGGAAGGATATATTCGTCGCTTTATATCTGATAAAAAAGTAATGGGTCAAGTGGTTACCTCTGGTTGAATGGTGGTATAACACTTTCGTACTGCAACAAAAATGACCCCATTTATAGCACTTTATAGATATAATCTAGCATCCATCACATAATCTTTAAGAGAAAATTCTAAGGTTCAAGCAGTTGAAGATCACATCGAGCATCAACGACAAGTTCTCCAACTCTTAAAGGATAACCTCACTTTGGTGCAACATCAAATGAAACAACATGCATATCAACATCACAGTGAAAGAAGTTTTGATGTAGGCGATCGGGTATATTTACAGCTATAAACATCCAAACAAATGTCCCTAAAGTAAGTTAAGAAGGATAATAAATTATCATGCATGTACCATGGTCGTTACAAGGTGTTGCAAAAGATTGGTACTATGGCAAATAAATTGGAGTTGCATGCATCTTCTCGAATACACTCACTTTTCCATTTTTCATGCTTAAATAAGGTTATCGTTGACAAGATACCAGTTCAAACTATATTGCCAAAACTTGATGAAGAAGGAAAAATCATATTGGAGCTGGAAGAAGTCACAGAAACAAGAAGTCGACAACTACGAAAGCAATCAATTTCATAATATCTCATTAAGTGGAAGAACTTACCCGTTGAAGATTCCACATGGGAGGATGGGAATTTTATACAGAAGCATCTAAAACTACTCAAGCATTGAAGACAACACTTTTTTGAAGGAGAGGGGCATGTTAAGTCCCTATAATACTAGTGTAGCCCCCTTATTGTTATTGTTAATGTAGCCCCCTATTGTTATTGTTGTGCCCATGTAACCCCATATCGTTATTGTTGTACCCCATAGAAGCCCATTATTGTTATTGGTGTGCCCTTATAATAGTATTATTATGCAGGCTTTGATTATATTGTGACCCCTTCGACTCAAATATACCAAGGAGGTTTTGTCATTTGTATCTTCCAAAAATTGTTCATTTATCTGATGTAAAGGAGGTCACCCCCTCAAAGAGGTTGATTTTCAAGTTGTTGATCTATCTTTTATTTTGTTTTATGATCTAGTTGCATAACAATTACTGCATAAAAAATTGTCTATATTTATTGCGATTTTTAAACATATTTTTCTAAATAGATTACTATGTTGAGTTGAAAAGCCACTTTTATACTTGTTATGTTAAATAGAATGAGAAACAAATCAACTTTTATATTGATATTATACTTAAAACTATTGTTGTTGTTGTTGTTGTTGTTTTTTTTTTTTTGAACAAAGACTAATTCTATTAAGATAAGAAATGTATAGTACAATCAAGCTTGCATGCAAGCGAAGCAAAAAAGCATGGGAGCCATAGGTGATAGGCTATCTACCTCGCTCCTTAGAGACAATCAAGGAAAGGGCCATACAAAACATGGGAATACAAAAAGCTAGAACTAAGCAGAGAAATCTACCCCGAGAGGTCAGTTATTGCCACACGACATTTTTTCCTTTTTTTCTTGCTGACTTGACCCATCCAGTGGAGTTTGGCTGAGCCATAACAAGTTGTAGACTATTCTACACTGGCTGCGGAATATCCTTATCAGAGTCTGAGGACGAAGATAAATGAGAACGTTTCTGAGAGATCTGAGGGCTAGAGGGGACTGTTGGACCGACCGAGGGAGCGTCTACTGGAATCTCATCATTCTGCACATCTGCTTCAATTTCCTCCTCATCCAAACTAGAGGAATCTGTATTGTCCATTGGAGGGGGTGGCACACAAGGATTCCAGCTCTTGGATTTGGGTTTGCGTTTCAGATTCTTCTTTTTGTCGAGGAATTGGGTACATGTACTCTGGAGGTGCCCCGTTTGATGACAATGGTGGCAATGGAAGGCTGTATTCTCGTAATCCAAGGTTTGAGTCTAGTGGAAATCTCCAATCTTGAGATTAATTTGATCCGACAGTCCTTTGCTGATATCTATTTCTACACAAAGTCTACCGTAGGTGTAGAGTCCATTTTCCTTTCTTGAAGAATCTATAGCCAGGTAGCATCCTAAAGTGTCTCTAATGGCTAAGAAGACAAAGATATGCCATAGATGTACCGGAAGATTCGGGAGCTTGACCCAAATGGGAAGCTTGGTGATGACAACTGTAGAAGGGTTGAAGTCTGGAAACCAAGGGGTGAGAAAAAGCCCACCGAACCCCAAAACCAAGGGCCTCCTGTTAAGGCCTTCTGGTAATCTTCATTTAAGTCAAAAACCACAAGGAAGAATCCTTTTGAACATAAGTAGATCTTGCTTTTTTTAGTGCAATTGGTATGGATTCATTGGTATAGATCTAATGTACGAGGCTAGACCCCATTAAATCTGCATATGAGTGCGGATTCTGCAAATATCTGGTAGCGATCTTCAATCTCAGGATGAGAGAAATTGATGGAAGGAATTTCCTCTGATTTGTCTACCAAAAATGGCTTTGGGGCCCCAGTTGGTTGGGTTGCTTTCGAAGAGGACTGAGGTTGGGCAGCGTCTTTGCAGGCTGCATCTTTATAAGAGAAAGAAGGGGCAAAGGAGGTTTGCCGGAAGGAACCACCTCTTAAACGAAAAGTAGCCACAATAGAAGCGTCCTTATGTATGCTGTAAGAGGAGAGAGGAATGGGATTCATAAGTTGCTTACCCTTATATAGCAATCTGAGGTAAGAGGAGGGGATCCCCAACCGACGTTCGAGTTTTTGCAAAAGATCCTACACGAGATCTGTTGCGCATAACCATTGCATCATCGTCTTGCCCGAGAGTTTGACTTGGATCTGAATTGCATGTGTTTCTTCAGGCATATCTGGCTGGTTCAAGAGAGGAAACTGCTTCCAACTAACAATAGACAGATCCAAGTCCAGATTCGCTAGTCTTTGAGCATTGACCAAAGTTGGACGAGGGGCATATATGCAGTCGATGTGTATTGCCTTCCTTGGTGCCTTTACGGGCCTATCATGTGGGTTTGGGAAGACGATCCGTTGCATACGTGCGACAGAGAAGAGATCTGAGGGAACTTCAGGGCTGCTCCTTTTTACATTGTGCGCAACTCTAAAAGCGGCGGCAGTAGGACCTTCTTGAACATTAGCCAAGAAAACAACCACGCAAACGGTGACATTATCTGTGCCAAGGGGAGCCTTGTGCATGGGCTTGTAGCCTGCAGATCCAAGTCTGCTACCCAGTCGATGAGAATGGCTAGCATTGGCACCTCTGCAAGCCGCTTTGGCAGGTTCGAGAGGCAGATCCGCTAATGGCTTTCTGCTGAGGTGTGATCTGTAGAACCTTCAAGGTGAGTCTTTGTAGCGTAGCGAGCAACTGTGAAGGCGGCAACTCCAATACCGTTTGATGCATTTTCTTTTTCCAGGTAGTGTAGCCACCTATACGACGACTTCATCTCTTCCATGGATATCCCTGTATAGGAGCATGCAATCATGCAGATTCCATTCTTCGATCTGGTTCAAGAGCAGGAGGCGGCCCGCTCTTTGAGTGGTCAAGCTGGCGCAAACCAGAGAGACCACTTTGCAAACCCTAATCACTGCTTTCGCCATTCCAAATCCTCTACATAAAACTATTGTTATAGTAGTAGATGAAGTTGTTTTGTAAATAAAATATATAAGTTAAAAAGAAAAAAGAAAAAAGAAATAAAAATAAAAAATAAAAAAATTGTTGAGATTTTCTATTTTAGTCAAATAGGCAAAAATCTCTGAAGGATGACAACAATAGGGATTCAGTTCCTAGATTAGCTCCAGGTTGTTGGGAGGGAGTTAATTCCTCCTATATTTGATGTGAGGGAGTTATGAGGCTGTTAGATTCTCTATGCTATATAACAGGCAATCATTCGGATGATTTGCTAAGAGAGTGTAAGGATTTCTTGATGTAATCTCCAAATTTGATTAATATATTCCTGATGCCTATGTTTGGTGGATGTAGCCCAGATTGGTTGGGTGAACCACGTTAAAAGCTGTGTCTTATGTGCTTGTTTATTTTTCTGCTGTGTGTTTAGTTAAAATTGTTGTGCACCTGATCCAACAATTGGTATCAGAGCATGTTAGAGGCAGGTGCTGCCTGGAAGAGCTGGAGCGTTGAGGTGCTGCGTGGGTATGCTGGCGGACTGAGCTGTATATTGCTGGAGCCCGGTCTGAGCTGTATATTGCTGGAGCGCGGACTTGTGCCTGCGTGCGTACCTGGTATTTATATTTCTGATGCGTATTAAATAGCTGTGAAAGTGTGTAGACTGGCTTTTACGTTTTTTCTCTGTTTCAATCGATATCGGGGTTCTGAAAAATTGAAACACGCACACATCGTTTTACTT
Source organism: Pinus taeda (assembly GCA_000404065.3). Lineage (NCBI taxonomy): Eukaryota > Viridiplantae > Streptophyta > Pinopsida > Pinales > Pinaceae > Pinus > Pinus taeda. The sequence continues at coordinate 224,215 of APFE030528447.1, forward strand.
TATATACGCCATTTGCCACAGTCCAACTACAATTCTGTTTCCATATTTTTTTTTAAGAAGAAACATAGCAGAAATAGGGTACGCGCCAATGTGGATCTCATATACGATGCAAAGAGAGTTATGAGCATGGAAATTGATGACGCAGAGAAATAATGGGACAGTCATCGAGGAGCACGTTAAGATTTCCGGAACTGAAGTTTAGGTAGCTTGTTTTGAAATGTTCACAATCATCCGCGGGATATTAATGCGCAGGTTTCCTCATATTAATGCGCAGGTTCATATTAATGGTTAATGCGCAGGTTCATATTAATGCTTAATGCGCAGGTTTCCTCATAAGTGCGCAGGTTTATATGTTCATATTTCCGTTTTGGGTTTTGTTGGCCGCTGCAAATATATGACAGTCATTTTTTCCTTTATATATGGTTAAAATCGGCGTGGTTATATTTGTTGAAAACCGCATGGATATGATGTTTGTGAAATCGGCGTGGATGGCTTTTGAACATAATGCGTTGTGTTTAAAAACATAAAAGGTTGAAACGCATATGTTGTAAACCATATGGTACACATTATATAAACCATGTTCACATAATGGAGAGTGTGCACATTTGTTAATAGTGGTAATTGGGTGGAGCGAATCAATCTTTCCATTGGTGATTCACACAGCATAATATTATTTTTTAGTGGCAAAAGTACAAAGGCATAGGCAGGAATTTTTTTGTGAAGTGCAAACCGCAGTTGTTTTTTGCTTTAAAGGCATAGGCAATTTTTTTGTTTTTTAAATTGCTGGTATTTCACATTGAAATTGGAGATTCTTTGATAAGATGGCCAAAACACAAAGTGCCTGTTTTGAAATTGAAAAATTTAATGGCAAGAATAATTTCGAGATCTAGAAGGTGAAGATGCACGATCTGCTGGTTCAACAAGGTGTGGCGAAAGCACTGTTGGGGAAAAACAAAAGGCCTCTTTCCATGACGGAGGATGAATGGGATGAGATGGATGATAGAGCTCTGAGCAGAATTCGGTTATGTCTGGCGGACGATGTTCTGTTCAACATTGTGTCAGAGAAAACCGCCGCAGGCCTGTGGTCGAAGCTTAAGAAGCTCTACATGACGAAATCTTTGACAAATCGAATTCTCCTGAAACGACAGCTTTATAGTTTGCGAATGAAAGAAGGTACCTCAATTGCTGATCACCTGAATGTTTTTAATACCTTGTTGGTGCAATTAAACAATCTAGATGTAAAATTTGATTCATAGGATAAGGCAATAACTCTATTATGTTCTTTGCCTGAATCCTGGGATCATTTTGTTACTTCCATAAGTTTTAGTACATCAGATATCCTTGAGTTTGACGATGTTGTTGGAGCCTTGTTGGCTGAGGAGACGAGGAAGAGGTCGAATTCAGACACCTCTACATCAGAGGTAATGATGGCCAGAGGTCTCTCACGAGAGAGACACTCCGAGGGAAAGCATAGCGACTCTCGCTCAAAGTCCAAAGGAAAGAAGCCAAAGGTGAAGTGCTAGCATTGTGGCAAGGTTGGACATCTGAAAAAGGATTGCTGGAAGTGAAAGCAGGCTGCTAAAGAAGGCTCTTCGACAGAAAAGAAGGAAGCCAACACCACAGATATGGGTTCAGTATCAGGTTCAGGTATGAGTGATGAGATATTGTCTGTTAATGCTTCAAAACATGATCAACATTGGTTGTTAGATTCCGGGGCATCTAACCACATGTGTATTCATAAAGACTGGTTTAAAACATATAGATCAATTGATGATGATGTTGTGTACATGGGTAATGATGTAACATGTAATATTGTTGGGATTGGAAGCATACAACTACAAATGTTTGATGGCACAACCAAAATATTAACTGA
>APFE030528452.1:0-24215 GCA_000404065.3 Pinus taeda
ACCTCCCATTGGAATGGAAAGCATTGGGCTAGTCAATACATATTCTCCCATGGATAGCTTGATATTATGCACTTTCCAGAGCAATTTATTGTTCCTCCATTTGCAATCATCACTTGACACTCTGGTGCTGGATATAGGAAGCAATTCAATTCTTTTGCTTCCTTACAATGATTAAAATTGTGGGTGCTTCCTGAATCAATCAACACTATTACCTTTTTCTTCTTGATTTGTCCTTCTATCTTGATGTTTTGAGGAGTGGTCATTCCTGCCAATGCATTACAAGATATGGTCGGATTCATTTGTTCCTGGAGTATATCCTCTTCTTTTGACCTTTCTTGCTCCTTTCTTCTTCCTCTTCACAATCTATGTAGAATAATTTCTTCTCAGCACACTTTATGACCTTTAGTGTATTTGCTATCACAACTGTAACGAAGCCCTTTTGCTCTTTTTTCTTCCAATTGTTGTGGTTTCAACCTTATAGGTTGTGGAACACTAGGGGCAACAACACTTCCATATTTATAGTTGTGAGTGGTATGCTTCCTGGTTGCATAATTTTGCTTTCCATTTTTCTTGCTAACCTGAATGCCTTCTCTAATGAATCAGGTTCCCAAAGGCGAACATCATGTTGGATATTATCCTTTAAAGTCCCTATGAACACATCAATCCTATGCTCCTCTGGAATATTTTTTACCCTTATGTTCAATTTTTGGAACTCCTCAATGTGCTCCATTATTGAACCCTTTTGTTTGAGACTTATCAATTGGCTAAAAAAAGTGTTGCTTTTTGTATCCTCATAATGTGCTGTCAATTCTTCCGTAAAAATTGCCCAAGTGATAATTTGTTTACGAGAGCAAAGCCATTGATACCATACAAACTGATTTGGTTCCAAATATAAAGTTGCAATACATACCTTTTGTGTGTTTTGCACATTATTGAGATCGAAAAAATGCTCCATCTGTAATATCCATGTTGCGGGATCCTTGCCATCAAACTTCCTCATATCGATTTTTGGAATATGGTGGGTCTTCAATCCAACATTAGAGTCTATGAAATCATGATTAACATTTCTTTTTTTTGCATCATGAGTTTCCTTTACTACCCTTTCACCATTAGTAAGTATTTATTGTAGAAAATTTGTCAAATCTGTCTTCAAATCTGCCAAGCCTGTCTTCAAATATGTCTTCAAATCTATCTTCAAATTTTCTATCTTAGCTTCCATGCCCTTTATCTTAGATTCCACGCCATTTATCTTAGCTTCTGTTAGCTTTTGTGAGAGTGACATTTGTTGCACTTGGTCTTGTAATTTTGATATATCATGTAGCATTTCTTCCTCTTCTTCATGAGTCATGCTAGAGCTTTCAGGTTGATTACTAGTTGTTTGAATTTTCTTTCCTTGGGGCATCAGTTACTGATAATAATGCTCTACTATGCCCTTTGCATTCCTTCAAAATAATTTTTCAAACCAAGCTTAATCAAAAATTTTAAAAAAAATCTACACACCTTTTTTCACTTAATAGGATCTCGATATTGCCTCTAACGTATCTCTGTAATTTTGGATCATCCAGTTCTGAAATTACGACCTATAGTAGCCCTCTGTGTTATCTTTCCAATGCCACCAGTCTGATCCAAATTGGATTCTCCAAGGAAGATTTATGCCAAATCTCCCACAATGACCTGATTATAGACTAGTTCAGTAGAGTGAACTTGTACAACGTGCCACGTGTCCCTGTTTCAACCTTTGGTTCTGAAAAATCTATACAAGAAAATATAGTCTGTCCTCTTTCTATGCCTTCTTACAAAATTTAAATCCGATGCTCAGAGAGAAAGTTATGAAAATTTTCCCGAGGTCACTTGTTTGGAATGTAATTCAGGAGTCTGCAAAAAGACCAACTTCCTCAGATCATATCTCTACAAATATAGTGCAAAAAGCTCTAAAATTCGGACCCGGGGATCAGTGCGATTTCTTCTCAAATGGGTTTTCTTTGTTTCTTTTGAAACATCACAGAAAAGAAGTTATAGTGAAAATTCCATGATGACCTATTTGGAGCAGTGAAACCCTAAATCCAAAGCTTTGATTACCCAGAATGTTATGAAACCCTCACAAAAAGATAGAAAAGATAGATCAACACCTTAGAATTCAGCCTCTTTGAGGGGAAAACCTCCTTTACATTACAAAAATGAATGATTATTTGATAATTCAAATGACAAAACCTCCTTTCTATATATAGGAGTCTAAGGAGTCACAATTTAAACCAGCTGACCTAACAATAATAATATAAAGACACAAAAATAATAATAGAGGGATTCTATGGGGCACATTAATAACAATGTGGGGACAATAGGGGCACAACAATATTAATAAGGGATACAACTACAATAGTAATGGGGTAATCACTAGTATTATAGGGACCTAACAATATTACAAAAGCGTATGACCAAAAATGTGAATGACCTTAACTGTCAAGCTTTTGATCCATGCAAATATTAGATTTTCCTTCACTCCAAGGGCTCAACTCTTCATTCAATGTTACCATTCCCATGTGAACTCCATCGTGACGTCAAGGGATCTTCGCTTTGTTTAATGTGACCGCACCAATATGACTTCATTTGTGACCTCAAGAGATCGACTCTTTATTCAATGTGACCAAGAATATGTGACCTCCATGGTGAGGGTCAACGGTCACCTACATTATCATATCATCATGCCACATGGAAACTCATGAGGGGTGCCACATGTCATCCATTTTTGTTTATTTGATCAACCATAAGCTACCATTTGGACATGCCACATGGTAGTCCCTAGAGGTGCCACATCATCTAGTTTATGTCACCTCATCGAACCAAAACATTTCACATCATTTTTACTCTATGTCATGATTGACTTTGTAGGGGGGGCACATAATTACCAAAGTATCCAACCAAACATTTCCACATGTCATAACGATGTTGGCCACTTTAGTTGGGTCGCTCTTGGTTGACTGGTGCACATGTTGACATACATCCACCATCTTATCTAAGGAACATAAATAAAGTTTGATCTCGTTAAACTTCATGATTATCTAGTCACTATCCATCATATATTAAGTTAATCAACCATGTATCCACCCAAATGTCATACACTATTTAATAGCTTAATGTCAGTGAGTTTTCCCCTATAGTTTTAATCCTTTTAAAGTGTTGATTTTCAAATGGCCATAAATTCTCATTCAAGAGGATTTTTTTAGAGCGGGATACACTATTCAAAATATCTCAATAAGGAATATCCAACCATGCTATCTATAATCTCATTAGGACTTCATAAATTCATCAAAAACTCAATAAATTCAAATTTCATTGACTTCAATTGATGAGAACATACAAGAGATTACACTGTCATACTTCCTCATAGATGACATTGTTGCTTCCTTAGGAATTTCCTTTGACATCAATGACACTTTTTGCCGTCAATTTCAACACTATTTGCAACAAGTTTTAACTTGAACATGCTACATACATGACAACTATGCATGAAATAGTGATCCACAAAATCAAGTATGCATTCTTATCTTCTTGATTATTCATTGCACATTGAAATCTAGCATTTTATTCATGTTCGATCGCTATAAAGAAATGATCATTGTGATATTATAGGATTATCAAATACCAAGATATGAATCACCACTATTCAACATATTTTTTTCAAAAATTTGCAAGAGACAAAGACATCATTCCTCTAAAGGAAAAAAAACTACTACACAATTTTCAATAATTTATTTTGAATTTCCTATAACAACGTCTTATGTTGACTTGTGGTTTGAAAATGTTCCCCTAGGAATCCTATTTTAATTTGATGGGATATAATAGTTTTCAAATCATGTCCTAGATGTGTCAAACAACCTCCAAGTGGTATTTTTAAATTTCAAGATCCACTACTATGAAAATCAATGAAGGTGTTACAAGATTTGAGTTCTTGTAAGAACATCAATCAAATGGGGGTAAGAAATTTTTAATTTCCAAAAGAAGTCTAAACATCATATGAGGTCATTGTAGAAATTTTGAATAATATGACACATATTCACAAATATTATCCTAATTATACACTTATAAGCGGAACATGCATAATACATAACCTCCTCTATGTTGATCATCAATTTACAGAAGTAGAAACAAAAACATGAGCACATTGAAGCATCAATCAAACTCATTAACACAGTATGTATCCCGGGGAAAGCATCTCGCTAAAAACCCCAACTATCTGTATATTATATTGATTGAATCATGTAACATTACAAAGTACAATGCTTATCACAAGCAATCTAGTACCAGCTCCACCTGTTACACACAATACAGCTCAGATCTGCTCTCCAAATCTACCCCGCTGCTTGCTTGTCTCTGTTGCACAATCCTGCAAGAAGAATGAATGAGAATGGTTGAACCAAACTCATTTTTACCTCATGAGAATCACCCACACTGGGAATCACGTGAGCAAAGGATATAATCACTTGTTATTGGCCCCATACTGCGCAATTATCATTGGCATACTCAATCTGGTTGCATGTGCAAATCTCATGCACATTTGATAGTCACAACTCACCCTTTCACTTATCTCTACCACTTGTCTTCACTGAACTCTGCATGCACTGAGTTAACTAATGTATTCTTCAGTTGCATTATGAGTTAATAAATTGTGAATTAATTAATAACTAATTCACCCAACTCATCTCTAGTCTATTTGCCAGTTAGACTAAATACAACCAGTTTAACAAAGCTAAACTGAACACAACTCCATCAACTCCACCTCTAGTCCACTAAACTCAACTCACTTGAGTTCTAACTGAAGTCATGCATGTAAGGATCAGTCATCCCATAGGTTACCACGTGTTTCCTTCTGGGATCTGCATGTGCCACATCTGTAGCTCATCCTAAAGTGCTCCAAGAGAATAAGACAAAGTTTATAGTCTAAATATTATTAAGGGCTAATAATATTTGACTGTTCTATATTTAGACTAAGCAGTCACTCCACTGTGATCTAAAAATAGAAGTCCATCTATTTTTCCCAACTTGACCAATCATCCATAAACAACATCCTACAACTCATAGACATGATCCATATGTCTAAAAATATAGACATAGTCAAAAATAGACTTGCGGCCAAAATAGCCTGCGGGCCCACTTAGTGAAGGCGACTCTTTTCACTAAGTTCCATCATCTTGTTTGCAATCTCAACAAGCATTTTCTTGTTGCACACTTTTCAACAGTCATGAGAGATTAAGGTACGAATGAAATGAACACCAACACCTCATTCCAACCCTAAAGTTGTTTTTTGTCCTCTGAAAAAAGACAAATGGAGAAAAATATGAAGAAAGCACATAAGAGGCACAGAAAGTTTAAAAATAAATTTTCTCTAGTATAAAACAAATTATTGATTACAAATTAGAAAATAAAAACACTTTCACATACCTGAGAATTCCACAAGTTATGCCTTTAGGGTAGGAGAGTTCAGCTCGTCCACGATGGTGATATGAACTAAACTTTAGTAAGAAAGAATAGTGTAGAACCTCAATCATGTTACTTTTAGCTTGAGATCTAGAGACTTGTAACTTATCTTATAATAGTTGGCCAATATTTGGATGACTTCAAACCTTGAAAATTGGTGACATAAGGGCAATGGATCTCAAATAAAATTTGGTTTCTCTTCATTATTTTCAAATCTTATTTGCTAGCAAGCTAGTTTTCAAATAAGAGAATTATGATTGTACCCAAAAGGATTTTCACAATTAGAAATTATTATTTCCAAGGAACTTCTTCCAACAAAATTGGTTTTCAAGCATTCCATAATCTATTGGTGCCTTTGACTGGTTTTCATCATCAAATTTTTATTTGAGGAAATGGATAGGATAGTAAGGTAATACAACATTATAAGGGAGCTAAGTTACATTATTTCTTGCGCTAGGGGTGGGTTGAGTAGAAAATTTTGAAAATACTATGAAGGAAAAATGGGTTGAATTCACTATTTGGTAGAATTAGCATCATGAAAATTTTATGATTGACTACATAAACAAATGAAATTTGTACTTCAACACGAATGTATTGTTAATCTTGGAAGAAGAAAATATATTAGCATACTGTAGTATTGGTGAATGACATAATGAATAGTACGAATTTTATAAGGATTCTTTAATTGCAATGGTATTGTGAATGTGACTTGACATGGTACATAATTTGACTTCTTCTTTTGATAATGGTCATGTCATATCATCCCTTGATCTTGATCAATCTTGAGAATTTTGGTATTGTTGGTTAGCAATTGGAATGCTCTTATGGAAAGTACCAAAGATTTGAGCTTCTTTATGATCTTTCACCTTCTTAACTTGAACATTTAGATGCAACACCGTCAATTCATAAAAAAAAATGTATTCAAAGTTCACATGTGCATTGATTATTCTTTTCAATTCTTCCAAGGCCTACAAAACTTACCACTTGTGTACAATAAAACATAATATAACAGAGGAATAAATGTTATTATTCTTTCTTCTTCTAGGATATATGTAAAATAATAAAAGTAGTACTTGAAAAGAAAACCTAAGGAAAAATGAACAAAGAAAAAGGATTTATGTGACTTGCTAAGGAGTGGTGGTCAACTAGACTAATCAAAAATGTTTTTCCAATGTCCTCTTCATTTATGGTCAAATTTGAGCCATTCCAAATGCATATTGAAGTGAATTTATAGGGAAGCTTATAGTAAAAACAAGTTTTCAAATTAAACTGAATGATATGTCAAACATGTTGAGAAATAACATGTTTGATGGGGAATTTTGTGAGTTTCTACTTAGACCAACAATCACTAATTTGAGCATAATTGTTTTGTTAAATGATAGATCAATGTGATTCCAATTATATATTAAAATAGACTTATTTAGCTATACCCCTTAGAAATAATATTAAAAATGTTACAATTTAATGTCTCAACACTATTGATGACTAGTCAAAATGTAGAATTGTCACAATGATGGTTTTAAGGCATGCAACTACTAATTTGGGCACAACATTTTCCTATGATGTCCAAATTAAATCATTGAAACAATGTGTTAAACTAGAATTCAATAAATTTCTCCCTAATAATAGGTCTTGAATATATAATAATTTTATATACTAAATATTCTTATGAACAATCATGGTGCAAGTTGATCATAGTACAAATTTCATGACCAATAGTTACTAATTTGGGCATACAATTTTCTTTTGTTATCCAAATGAACTTATTCAAATTGGGTTGGAAACTCTATTTCACAGGATATCTCCCTTAGAAACAAGGTTTTAAATTTGTCTCTTTTAGTGCATTAAATATTGATTATCCCAACTTTATTTTTAAGAGGTTTTCTAAGTCAATTTGCTACAAAAATATAAAAACGCCATTTAGAAACGAAAAAAGAAAAAAAGGAAATTTAGAAATGTGAGGTTGTTGATGGGTGCATTTATGATGACATAATAATTTAATTCCCTCAAAATATCCACTACCCTTTTCTATATCTGAAATATTGCTTTTAGAAAAAATTTAGTCAATTAATGGATTTGTAGTAAATATCGTACAATGTCACTTTATTATGCAAATTTCAAAAGGAAATACTACTTCAATGGTGTACCTTGAATAATTTTATTGTCATTTGAGTAGAATCCTTATCCTTCACTTGATTAATCCTTTAGATACATCCCTTCACCAATATATCTTCTTACTAATAGGTTAGAGGATCAAGTGGTTCTTACTACACCACAAGTGGAAAACGATTGAAATACTTTACCAAGAAACCTATCTAAGTATATTCAAACATTACTAACATGCTTAGATTCAATTGAATTGACTACCCACTAGAGTGGACACACATGTTCTTAACTTTTGCCTTACCATGTTTAATCCACTGTATCTAGAATTTTTACCTAAAAGTTAGAATAACTATGGTTTACTACATTTATGCTTACTTGTGATGGATTTCTTCTTTGCATATTTGGATGTGATTTTCATTTATACTTTGATATTTCTTATATTTTATCCATAGCATGGATAGTAATAGCACTTCAGTTATGTTTAAACAATAAGTGACTTAAATATCTATTGTAAAATATCATAACTTAGGTAAAATTAGTTGATGATGAGAGTTTCAAAATTGATATAAAGTGATGTTAAAGAAATTGAATATTTTAATGGATGGAAATGACTCAATATTGACAATGGAAAACTATTTTGACATATAGGGCTACTATAATTCTCATTGAATATTAATTCATAAATCTTAAATCATAGTCAATTGGGGTTATGAATAAGGAATGGAATCCTCTCCACCCATGTTCAATACTCACAAGTGGCATGATTGACGTTGACAGTAGTGACACTATATGTGTATTCCTCATATGGAATATACATCGTTATACCTGTGAAAAAAAGAAGAAGAAAAAAATCTTAGATTAAGTTCCCTTCTTACTAAAAATATAAATATTTGAGAATAATAATTCATATATGAGAGGTGTGGTTTAGTTTAGTGATAAAGAGAAAACATGGATAAATCTGATAAACTAGGAAGTAGTAAAATATTTGATAAGGAAAACCATTTATTAGATGAAATGTTAGATAATTTAATGATTTTGGATATTGATAAGGTTATAATACATGGTATTACAAGATGTTTGAATGCAATTAAAAAAAAAAAAATTGCATACACATTGAATATCAATATTTTTGAAACAAATTTACAAATTAAAGAGATTTAGAATATAAGGTGAGAGATATGTGAGGAAATATAGGAGGAGAGGAGTATTGAAATATATCCCACTGGAGGTATACACATCAAATATGGACACTATTGGAAACAACTTTGAGGATGAAATAGGTGTAGAATATAAATTGACAGATATGTGAGGAAAAATAGGAAGAGAGGCTTATTGAAATATCTCCCAATGGAATACAATGAGATGTATGAAGCTTTAATGGTTAGAATTTGTTTTTCCTTATAACATACAATATAAGAATATATCTCAATGTGGATCTCTTTCTATAAAGTTGGGGATTTACCCTAACCACCATCATTCCCCACACTCTTTAACATATTATATATTCTTTCTCATATTGTATATTCATTTTTAACCCTTTTGCATACCATCTAAGTTTTTGATATTTACTCCTTGTGATAGAACACTAACTTGTGTCCCCTACATAGGTTTCTTCCTGTGGAAATCTATTCTTAACTTGCATTAGGTTGGGTGATCAATATCTCTCATCCATAAAAAAGGACCCTTCTCCCTTGGGGAAGTTTATATCTTTATTTGGTAAGGATGATTTTTTGCTCAAAGGTGACTCGCCATAAGGCGAAAATACCTTATTTTCTCCACTTAATGTGCCTATGGCTAGGCCTCACCAAGGAATGTTCATCTTGTCATATAGAATTTGATGAACTTGACATCTTGCATCTAATCTTTCTGTAATGTCAAGCCTACCCTATTAATAATTTCACACTTCAACCCCATTGGATTAAGAAGAAAGACCACAATATTTCCATGGGTTACTTTGTAAATTTAATTATATTTCATTGAAGCTTACTAAGATTTAGGCTTGGATATCTAAGGCTCATAATTCCTTCTTCCAATAATTGTATTTGTGGAGATATACCTTTGTGGTAAGGGGTTTTTGGTTATGGAATTTAACACCCAATACGATACAGAGTCTATCATTCTTGATGTGCCTTCATTTTCTAGGAGCACTAAACCTTTTATGAAGTATTAGAAAGCATAAAGTATTAGAAAACATACATTAACCCTTATCTAAAATTATCTTATGTTCCTACTTAGAAATGTGTAACATGCATTTAGAATATTGACATCCTAATTTTGTGTTTGCCACATGAAATTCTCTTTGGAACATTGGCATGATAAGTTATAACTCCATTTTTACCATGTCAAATTTTGTTTGTAAGTTCCCTTCTTTGAAAGTTGAGTAGGTGGATGTTCAAACTTTAAAGTATGGTCAAATTCACATTCAAGATGATTTGGGGAATTATCTTATTGAAGATATCATTCTTAAGTGTAATGATTATGTGGCTAGATTGAAATGTTGCACTATTCAACATCTTGATTTTCATTATAAATATTTTTGGAGGATGCCCAATCATATTTATTTATTTTATGTTCCTAAATTTGGCTGCCTCGTAGATAAAGTAGAAAAAAAAATGTCCCACTTGGTAGAAGTCATCTATCTCTTAGCACTATTGGGTTGAAATATAACACAATTATGATATTGATTTTGAGTTTTAAATATAAACCATAAGATAATCCTCATCTTATTCTTTTACAAAAAAAATTATTATAGAACCCAAATTTTATGTAAATGGCAAAAACATATATGTAGAGCCACGATTCCTTACATGATATATGGGTGAGTGAACAAGAAAAAGTTTTTTTTTTTTTTTTAAGAGAATCTCATTTTAAATATTTTATTTAGAAATCAGTTCCACAACTTTTCTATAATTCATAATAGAAGATTGCAAACTGTAAAAAAATCTTGACAGTCTTAAGATTTTAATAAAGTTAAGAAATTTAATTTAAGCAAATTTTAATAGTGTATATGTAATTTCTCTTAATATTAATATTAATAATGAAGTTCCCCTTATTTATCTCTCTAGTTTTATGGAAGAGACATTTATATTTTACAATATTTTAAAATATTTATTAGTACAACCACATTAAAAATATTAATGTGGTTGATATAGTTGAAGGTCTTATAAATATAACAGAAAATTGTTGCAACCTAAGAATGCCTTACCAATGTACACATTTACAAGGTAATGGGTCAATTTTAACTTGAGAGAAAAAAAGGAGATATATATCTTATTGTAAAATAGACCAATTTGCTAAATAAAATTTACTTACATATTAATTTCCCCGTCTAATTAGAATATGAACTGATTAGAATAGGAATAATCTCAAATCCCTGTCTAATTAGAATATGAACTTATTAGAATAGAAATAATCTCAAATCCCTAAAAAATTGGTGGGAGTCACCTGACATGAATTTAATTTTTTAAATTTATTAAAAATCAATGCAACCTAAAAAAACTTTGTAACACACTATAATGATTGATAAAGATTAAGACTATCATCATATAAATGACATCATTTCCTTTTGTTGCGAGTCCCACATGATATTCTCATCCATGTACTGGTTGGATTTTGGTTATGAATTGAGGTTTGATGTTGATAACTTGATGCCTTACGTTTATCTTCGGATTCCACTGTGAGAGAAAAACGCGAAAGATGTATTCCAGGTGGGAAACCCACGAAATCCTTAAAAGATAAAGACACAGTGCAGGAAGACCGTGACGCTGTCTTGCATTTTCTTTTGTCCGCTTCTTTCCCTTCTTTTCTTGCATATTAATTATTATTCTTATTGGGTTTTGGCTGTCAATTGCGATTTGATGTTGATAACTTGATGCCTTACGTTTATCTTCGGATTCCACTTTGAGAGAAAAAGCAAAAGATGAATTCCAGGTGGAAAACACGAAATCCTTACGAAATCCAAGATGAGATTGGACTTGTACTGGGTTGCATGCGAATTTTCATCTTTATTTTTATGGATCTCTCTGGTTTGAATATGAGATTCTCCGGCTTATTCCTGTTTTCCTTTACAACTCCACACTCAGCAATCCATGACTATCAGCCATCCATGATTGGGTAGAGTTCAACGAACTCTCCGGTTCCTTTTCGGAAGCACTTCTTTTCTTTATTTCATATATATTATTTATTATTAAAAGTGGTAAAGAAAAACAGTAAGGTAATAATATATACTAATTAATGCTTTTTTTATCACATTTGAAAAACAAAAAAATATAAATAAAAGAGAAATACCATGTTACAATAAAATCTTATTGTAATACTTATTTTTTGAGCTTTACAAATTATGAGGCCGACATGAATGCTTCCATGATGCTAATGATAAGTCCCTTAATCTCATATTAGATTGCTTTTGGTTGGAGAGGAAGAGGAGGTCTTCATTTGCCCCAATAACAATGTTTCATGGTGAAGGTAGTGAGGATGGGTCAGGTTGTAGCTTAACCACTTTTTCTTATTATCATTTCAAAAAAGAAACTCATGTCATGTTTCAAGTTGTATTGTTTATCGTTACTAATGTGGGTTTCTAATGGATATTCTTATGATTTGGATTTGTAATGGATATTCATATGATCTAACTTTTTATATGCATATGTACTTTGAATCTTGTGATATGTTGGTGTTTTCTTGTCTATTTTGTAGCTTTGCAACTTTGAGAGGAGGAGTTAGGGCTTGGACCTTGTGCGATTTCCAACAAACATAAGACCTACAAGTATGATTTCTTTGTTGAACTTTGTCAATTTAGGTATTGTGCATGTCTAATTGAGTTTTCTTCATTAAATTATGTGTCTTGGTGCTTGGTTATAATAGTTTTTATCCTCCCCACCCAAGTTCAACTCTTGTATGTTGACATGTTTATGCTATGGAATAGAGAAACTTGTTCGGATCTTAAGTGAGTCTATACTGAGGGACGACCTAGTACCAACAACCTCTCTCTTGCCTTCGAGCATACAGAGAGGTTGACTTTCTTCCCTGAGAAATATGAATGCCCAAAATTTTACTAAGTAAAATAAAAAATAAATAAATAAATATTAAATTGTAAATAACTCTTTTTTTAATATATCTCTGGGAAAATCTATTTTAAACATAAAAAATTTCCAATAAGAATACACCTATATAAAATGGAGAAAGGAAGCATCTTCTTGTGATTAGGAAATGTGTCGATGAGTAACAATAGGAAATGAGGCACATGAAACTATTAATGCATGATTGTCGTTGGGATCAAATATAAATGTGGAAGTTATATTTCAATTTAAAGGGTAATTGTTGTCAAATTTAAATGTAGAAGTTATATTTCAATTTAAAGCGTAATTTTTGGTTTAAACATTTTATGATGGCAAGTTAAAATAAATAATGTTTTTCATTTGGATATCAAAAAAGGAAGATTTGAGACAAAATTAATGTATATCTCAATATCAATTATTATTCTTATATTGTAAATAATGTTTAACTATGTCATATTCTTAAGACTTCACCCACATATATGTGCAATTTTTTTAGTATAATGCAAGAAATCATTCAAAGTCAAAACAAAGTATATTGAATATAAATGTAAAACATGTTGAACGCATGCATAATGGTCTCAACAAAGTCAATTACTAGATATATCTAAGAAAAACTTTGGGTATTTTTGGATTCCTGAATATATATAAAAAAAAATAAGGAAGTAATGCTTGAAAGATATATTTTATGCTTGGATATAAAAGACTGTAAAATATATTCAAGAAGTAATGTTGAAATTGATAAGTACTAAATAACAGGTTTTCTTCTAGAACTTATAAAGGTTTACATGAATAATTTTATATTTAGTAAATAATCATTATGTGATTTGGTAAATATATCTTAAAATATTTCACAATTGAAATTTCAAGTAGGAATTCAACCTCTTAATGGGATAGGTTGAAGATATGTCAATATGTGTTTATTAGGAATGACCATAATAGTTAAAAGGAAGACCAATAAAGCTTCAATAAACAATTTTGACATTGGTGAGTTTTTATCAATGTTGAAAGATATGAAACTATGTTAAAAAAAATGACATTTTCTTATTGTAGTTGTGGTTGATTGTCAACATATAAATTAGATTCATAATTTTTATAGAAAGTTTTCAACATATATAAAATTAGATTTTTATGTTATCAAATATAATATCTATGAAATATTATTTCGAGAGCTACTTACAACTAATTATTAGTATGGAACACAAAGCTTATAACTAATTACTAATAAAAGACACAAAAAACTCATGTAAAAACAATTATTTAAACAACAACAATAACTATTTAGAGAAACATTTCTTTAACATATTTGTACAACTTTTAATAATTATGTGAAGAAACATTTCTTTAACATATTTGTACAACTTTTTAATAATTATGTGAAAAAACATTTATTTAACATATTTATGTAACTTTTCAAAAACAATTAATTAAGAAAGGTTTATAATTATTATAATGCTTTCGTACTTAAATATCAGATGCAACAAGAAAATCAATAACCATAGAAATATCAATTTATACTTAACATTAAGATTAAGATTAGTAAGTAACACATATTCCTGAAAACCAGGATAATGAAAACATAAAAAGAATATTAACAACTAGCCATTTCTAGGTTGGGAAACATATCAGACAACTTCATTACATTTATTGCGTTTCTATAAATTGCTAAAGGATGTTTAAAAGACAAAGAAGACTTCCAATTTCAGCCTTGGCGTTCGTACATTAAAATTGGATTTCACATTAGCACGTCTAATAAGTTATATTATAAAAAAGGGAACTCATGGTCTATTTGGGTAGTTACATTTTTATAATAAGAAATGTAATTTTATGAAATCTTTTGAATAACCTCTATATTGTAGGTTGTTTCTTGGATAATTAATAATGAATTAAAAAACTCAAATTTTCTATTTTATAAATAAAATAAAAATTTAGTTTTAACTTTGTACAGTTATGTATTTTTTTAGCAAGTGCAAAACCACTTTGGCACCTAGCAAGCATTGGAATATTGTGAAGTTTCTTTTTTACTGGTCTCGAAAACCACTAGGGACTCCGTCCACATTCTCCTTATAAAAACTTGTTGTACGGCTACAACCACCCTCCAAAATTTTGCCTTTGCTTCGTTTTGGAGCCTCCCTACCAACCGTCCTTAGCAACATGTCTTGCACTATCAAGTACATAGGCTTCAGATGAGTTTCATTGGCTTGCTAGCCTATGCATGTCAAGCCACTTGCAGGCCAACGTTTCGGACTTAGGTAATTTTCTCTCTGAGATGCTCCCCATGAAAATTGCTCAATTTTGGAGGGGAACCAGCCTTCCCTCTATAAATTGCACAATCTTACTGGGCTGCCTACTGAGCTCCAGACTTTACAATACAGCCAAGCAGCCCTCCCTCAGAAAATTGCACAATCCAGCCCAACACTAGGCTTCAGCCCAAAAATTGCGCAATTTTGGGAGGCAGTACCTGCTGACCCCAGAAATTGCGTAATGCCTGAGGAACAACCAGCCATGCTTAGCCCAGAAACAACACAAATCCTTTTCCCATGCTTTCAGACTGCTACATGTGCCTTCAGGTTGACCGGTTCCCTCTAGGACTAAGTAATCATGATTTGCGTGCATGGGATTATTTTTCCCAAAATTGAAAAAAACAACATGCAAAAGACATCCCTAATTTTAGGGATCTATTTTTAGCAGTTGGAGGTTACATGAAAAGATCGTTTTACAAACTTCCCTCCAAGTGTCGCTTTTTCCTAGATTTGTGGCTTGCGCGTCATAATGTCGATCTTATCAAAACTCATTTGTCGGACATTGCAGAGCTCATTCCTCACATTGATCTTCCAGCTCTGACATCCCACATCGCATCTAGGAGTCTTCGGCACATTCATCTCAACTTTTTCAAGGTAAGTCTGCTTTTCATGTCTTGTGTTTCATTTTTGTCACTTTTTGTATTTCGCTTTGTGTAAGTGTTGTCTGCTTGATTTCAATGAATGCTTGTTGTCATTTTGATGCATGTTTGCCTGTAGAAGCATTGTTTCATTTTTTCATTACATCTCACTGTTGTCACATGCATGACACTGTTTTTGCACTCACGGTCGCCGTTGTGGCAACTCGCTTCGCGCACATGCTTGTTTTCCCATTTTCTGAATCATGCACTCACTGTTTGCATCCATGATCATTCACTCTTGTTTACACTCAGCCTCACCATTCATTCCAACTATTATCACTGTAAAAATTCCTTTAAAAAAAAATTGAACGACCTACATGGTTTCTCAATTTTTGTGTCAGTCATGGTCAAGTTATTTTTATGTTCTGTTTAGAGTCTAAGTCATAGAGTAAGAGTCTCATTTCCATTATCAAATAAAGGTCAACATCCTGGTTTTACCCATTATGGATCCCACATCATTCCAAAAGTGTCATGTATTTGGTCATTTTAAAATTTGAACGTGCTATGAAACTGTCTAGGAGTTTTCATAGCACAACACTCTGAAAATACACTACATGAGCTACAAAATCGAGGATTCGTAGTTAGGAGTTTTCGTAGCGCAAAACCCCAAATTTACACTAGATGTGCTACGAAATAGGGGATTCATGCCAAATCTTGTCTAGCTGTCAAATCCACCAGAATCCGTTAATGTTTCATCATTAGGTGTCATTCCATGAACCTTACTTATCACATGCAGCCATTCACATTCATCATTAGATTCATTAGGAGTCATCTGTCCGCACTCATTTCAAATTTCAAAAAGAAAAGGTAAGGGTGAATTGGTCCTGGTCATTTTTGTGTCATTTTCATGCATGAGAAACACTTGATGCTTTCCTTAAGGTCGAGTTAGCAAGCCTAGGGTGAGCATAGGCCAAAAATTTTTCACAGGCTTCAAGTGGGGCAGCTCTTCATCCAATTCAAGCGAGGTAGCTCTTAAACTAAACAGGGCAGTTTCTTCCAGGTTTCCTTTATAGGGATTTCAAAGAAGAAATGTTTGAAGAGAAGAAGAATCATAGATCAGACCGGTGTTTGAGAACTGAGCCTGAAGGCTTAGATGCTCTCAAAAAGGATAAAGAAGTTGAAGAAGCCTTCAAAAAAGTAGGCTGTTGGAGGTTCTGCGAAAAACTACAAGGAGGTCACAGCCAAGTAAGCAAGGAATTTGCTCTCAATTTCACAGGTTTGAATACAAAGGTTGGAGTGTTAGAATTACCAGTTTCTCTTGAGGTCATATCTTTAGTCACAAAGATTCCTAGAGGTTAGGAGAGATGATTTAAAAATTTCAAGTTTGAGATGGCACCCTGCAAGATATTCCTGAAGCCAGTGTTTATAGACTTAGATTTAACTAAAGTAGTGCCTAGGAGTTATGTCAATGACTCATTTGCCAACTTACTCTCATGCATACAAAGGTATTTTACCTACGAAGGAAGATAACACAAGGTGTATTCTTACCATTTCAAGCTCCTATTGCATTTCACTGGAATAATATCTCTAGACCTACCTTTCTAGCTGTTTTGAAGCTTAGGCAAGATGTCTGATAAAATACAGTTGAAGAAAGAAGCTTGTGAAACATCATTGTTCCATCATGGCTTAATCAAATTAATTGTCTTGCATGAAATTTAGAAGGTAGATAGAGAATGGTTTGCTTTTCTATTTATGTCTGGTTTTAGAGCTGAAACAGGACTTAGCCCTAGGGCTAAGGAAATATCATCACCAGCAACTAGTCAGCAAGAAGAAGCTAGGTCAAGTAGGTTTGTGAAACTAAAAGCTAGAAAGCAAGTTAAGGAACCAATGACACCACTGGTTGCTCAAGATACTCCTCAGCAATCACAGCAGAAGAAAGTTCAAATTAAAGAAGCAGCACAAGAGTAGTCCATTGGTAAAACAGTCCATAGAAGGATAACTAGAAGCCAAAAAGCCGAAGACTAGGGTAAAACAGTGGTCACTAATGAAAGCCCAGCCTCAAGGGGAGATTTGAATGATCTTCTCCAGGTAATTGACATTTAGGAGTCTCCTCTAGTCCAAGCAGACTTCATTGAATTAAGTGAGAGCAGGTCAAAAAAGATGAAATTGTCCAAAAAGTTATAGTTTGGTGATCAGGTTTCAGAATTTGTTTTTAAGCCCAGAAGGCCTATGACTAAGCGGTCCAAAAATTTATAGGAGGTAGAACCGGAGGTGAGTGAGACAACGGAGATATTAGGATTCTTTGAGGAGCCCGTAGTTCTAGTAGTGCCACCATCACTCACGCATGAAGATGACAGAAACAAAGCAGTTGATACTCAAGAAGAAGAAAATAACTTTGAGGAAGTCAAGAAGAAATTGAAGCTTTCCAATCTTGAGATTGCTCAAATTAAGAAAATGGCAAGGAAACATGCAGTTGAAAAAGCCAATTTCAAAAGAGTAAAAGCCATGTGGGAAGAAGGGAAAGTTCCAAAACCTAAAATAGTTGGCAGAGATGCTCAATACTTCCCTGCCATTAAAGAGGCAAGATACATCAGATGGATTAATGACGGGCTTAGAATCAATATCAGAGTGATGAAAAGGCAAATTGAGGACCTGAAGATTCAACTAAGCAAATCTGGAGGATAGCCTCGGCACAAATGAACCGGACAGTAAGTGATGGAGCCTTAACACAATTTTGATTGAAGCTAGGACATTACTTTTTGAAGTTGTTTATGGATGGATAATGTCAAATATATATGTGGCCTATTGGCATAAGGTGAAGCTGTGAAGAGATCCCAAGAAGGACAATTTTTGAGAAAAAACTATGAATTTTGATTCACACAGCAGTTTCGTAGCGCGCTACGAAACTGCTGTAGCTGCAGTTTTGTTGTTGGATTAATCTTCAAAGGAAAAAGGGCTATTTTTGAGAATGATGCTGCTGCAGAGATGTAAGAAGAACATTTGAGAATGTTTAGACCCTTAGTAAAGATGAACTCAAGGAATGCAAGATATATGCAAGAACTAAGCCTTGCGCTACGAAAATATCAGTACATTTCATAGCTCATCCAGTTTGTCTTCCTTCAGGCAACTTCAAGGAGTTTTGTTTTGGCACAAATGTAAGAGCAAGGTCCTATGATTAATTCAATATGTGTCATGTGACTAAAAGACATAGTGTGGCCAGCAGAAACTTTGAAGAATATCCTTGAAAGACCAAAGCAGCATTGCAGGGGACAGTTGCCTAGTTTTCAGGACAGTCAAAAGAGAGGTGATTAAAGGCCAACATGGAGGTTATAGTCATCACCAAAGTCAAAGTTAAGGAGGAGGAGCAGCTGTCAAAGATCGAATTTATTCCAAAGTCCAAGTTTTTGCTAGAAAAATAAGGAGTTGTACTCCTAATTGTTTTAGGACTCCAGGACTATTAGTTAACTACCACTTGTAATCAATAGTTTGTTTAAAGTATGAATAGGTGTCAAGTCAAGTAAATTCGAATTCTCCTCATGTTGGAGGAAGGAATCCAAGATTGTCATGAACTCTATAAAGAGTAAGAGGTGTAATGTACCAAGGGTTGGAAATTTTCAAAAGAAATAGTCATACTGTGTCATTGTGGAAGGCTGTGTTTTTTATGTTAATACAGAGATTTGGATTTACTACTCAGGATTCAGAAGAGAGTTTTAATGTTTGATTTTCCTCATGGTTTCCTCCATTTACTCACTTGCAGTGGTATGAATGCATGCTACTTAGAATTCATTGACAATGCTCTAACTTCCATGTTAAGACAATCTTACTGTGATACTGAAACATACCCTGACTCCATAAGCCCAATGGATGTTTATTGATTGTGTTCAACCATTTATACCTTTCCACTTGTTTTCTTCATAGAGTTAGCCATCTAATCCTTAATTGAAATCTTTAACCTGGTGAGAGAGCCCTCTCAGGTTGAGTCGGCTAAGCCTCAGCCAAAATTTTGGTTTGAAATAGTTACTCAAAGTCTTCCTGGTCATCAGCCTATCAAGGTTGGGTTTTGTGATAACACCAACCTTCTCATGTTTTCAGTTGCCCGTCAGCGGGTCTGGGCTACCTCAGCCCGAACTTTGCCTTGCCCAACCAATAATGCACATTTCTGAGAATGAAGGCTCTCCCTTCCTCCCAAAAAATCGCATAAATCTAGCTAATACGAGCCTCCAAGCTTGCATTGCACAATTCTGGGAGGCAGTCCCTTGCTGGCCCCAGAAATTGCGCAATGAAATTTGTTGGTTTGCATGTCACTGTTGACTAAATTGCGCATTGCACAGTTTCAATCCTCAGCAGGCCAGGCTGGGCTATGCATTATGTAGTTCCAATAGTCAGTCAGCCTGAACTATGCCTTGCACAGTTTTGGCATTCAGTCTCCTAGCCTCTCGGTAGGAATTGCACAATCTTCACAATCAGTCATACGGGTATGTTGCAAGTCAGTGCTCAAGTTTGTTTTGGTTTTCAACTAATGGATTTCTTACCATGAGTGTTGCTATGTATCCAGGTATCACAGGTGTTCATCTACCTCTCAGTAGCACAGGTACAATGGCCTCCAGGGGAGCAGGGTCAAAGGACACTGTTGAGAGTGCAACTGGAAATGCAGTTGAGCGAGTGTCTATGAGCTTGCCTATCTATGAAGACACCAAGTTGTTCATAGAAAAGGATAACAATATAAAATGGTTGTGCCATCATAGAGAGAAACACCATTAGCAGCAGCAGAGGGTAGCAGTCCTGCGTGCAACAAAGGCAAGAGGAAGGTTGTTAACAACGTAGAGGCGAAGAAAAGCTGCAAGTTCAAAGCATATCCACTTGTGATGAAAGAAACTTTAGAGATAGAGGCTAAGAGGTGACATCACAACAAGAGGATCGCGTAAAGGCAAAGGGATAAACAAAGGATGGAGGAAACAGAGAAGGAGTTATAGGAGTTGAAGCAGAAACTCAGGGAAGAACAAGAGCTGTGCAGAGCAAAGAAGGGCAGCAAGAACAGATCCAGCAGGGGGCGCAACATGTGTAACACGCGCATTCTAATTAAACTGTGCCCATACAAGATATAGACTTATCTCAACAAATGGAACAGAGCGAACAGGGTGAGCAGTGTTGTCGATCGCATGCACGGGTGTTCAGGAGCATGGATGTCATTGTGAGCACCCATGTGATCCCATCCATTGGCACACTCACCAAGGCAAATACAAAGAACCAAGTCTGACTGGAGCTGGACATGTACTTCAATGAGTTGATGCGCATAGCCACCAGCACACACTTGGAGATCAACATAGACACTATGCATCAGTATGTCGTTGGCCCAACCACATTCAAGACTATGATGCGCATGTTATCAAACAAGTTGGACAGAGAAGCCAAATCAATGTACCCAAATGTAATGGAGGAAAGAGTTTGTTTTCAGGAGGATGTCACCATTGAGCACGCGGACACCATCACGGACTACCAACCTTGGCATCAGTTCGCCATCGTCAATCATTGTGAGGATGTTGAAGAGTTGGTCTTCCCACATCTATCCGAGCATTAGTGATAGATTGCATGCTTGATCAAGCCTATTTTGTCTCACGCGGGTACATGTGCAGATTGTAATGTAATATCTTGTAAAGGTGAAATACCAAGTGTCGATGGTTGAATGTAACAATCATGAAGTAGTTGAAAAGTCACAAAGGGGAATGTCAAGGGTTACCCCACCCTTTGCTATTTATAGAACCTCATAACTCATTGTATGGGCTTTTGGGAGCCAAGCTTCCTATAGGTGTATCTTAGAGAAAGCTCGCAGTGTGTTGTAACGAGCCTTGGCTTCTCCACAGTGCAAAGCTAGTATATCTCTTTGGAGGAGCAGGCGACAGTGACTGTAACGTTCCATTGTCGGAACTAATGGTTGGTCATGGTTGAATTATATAATTAGATCTTTCACTCTTAATATAACAAAGCCAACACATTTCATGCATATGCTTTTATTGTATTTCAGTTATCTCGGTTACTCTAATGATATATGTAGCTGTTTTCTTACGCATGTATGTATGGACTCTTTCTATATATGTATGTATGAATATTATTGAGATGTGTAGTTGGTTTAACCATCAATTTGGATTGTTGTTTTCCCTACCTTCCAGCTTGTGATGTATCTTTGCTTGTATGTTCCCTTTCATGCTGCGTGTTTCCACAGGTTTCTAAGGGGTGCACTCATCCCCCTTCCCGTGTGTTAGAACCCTTCATGCACCTTCCTTGGCTTGCTGTGTTGGTCACACCCTCGCTACCAACAAGGACATCCTGCTTGCTTCTATGGGAAATCACAGTCATTGTGATACTGTACGATCCACTGCTGCGACTCCTACACCAAATAGTTTGAGGTCTAGTTGGGACTTCTTACCAGGGAGATCCCCTGACATGTTGGCGGGTCCGACACCGTTAACATTTTTGTGTTGGAAGGAGGGCCATATGACAAGATGAGTCCTCACATCCTATTTTTAATCTTCGCATATCCGTCATGGATATTGTTAAACTCATACCTCTACGATGTTTCTGTAATGTTGAACAACTCAACATCACGAAGGAGTTTTTTTATCTCTTATCAGAATTCACATATGATGGTGAAGGCGAAGTACCCTGGTCTGAGTACTTACAAGACTTCTATGAATTTATTGATGATGCAAATGACTTATTTAATGAAGAGGCCAACCTGCTGCTTTCACACACACTTCACGAATCCCCATAATGATGGTGTAGCAACCTGCCACCCAGCAACATGCACTCACTTGAGTAGTTCTGTAATCTCATTGAATCTACTTCCCATCATTTTTATCTGGAACCTCTTGACAAAAAACTGTTAAAACAACGGAAGACTCCATAAGAATTATCTATGGATTTTTGGCAGCACTTCCGTGTATTGCAGTTGCAAGCCCTAAAAATCCAGATGAAGTTTCAATATTTTTAGGACAGATTCAAATACTATCTTAACAAATCAGTCGATCCCAAGACGAAGTTAAAGTTCAAACCCCGCTCAGCATACTTCGGTGATGGAGCTGCGTAATCACAGATAGACATAGTCGCTGTCACAAGTGACTGTCCGCCTTCCCCTCATCAAACAACTCCACCACAGCAGAGTGATGTGGGAGAACATGCACACACGTATTTTCAACTATCATATCCTCCCAGCATCACTTCTCTCAATTTTCGTGTAGATTTGGTTACGAAGCCCATGGGTTGTCACATGCATTTCTTACCAAAACCTTCGTCTTCATGTTCTGTTGATCCTCCAGATTTCATTGTCTTGTGTTCTTCTGTTCCGGAATCTACACTTGTTGTGAACGAGGATCAAGCCATCGACAGATTTGATGTTGCACAACCAACCTATATTGTTATTTATGATGAGTGTGACTGGGAACCTGAACATCATCCCGCGGCGAAGGATGATCTCCTTTTGTCCGTGCCTCCTCTGCTTTTTCATGACATCTTTGGTGATTCTGATATCTCTGGTTTTCCTTGTGTAAATCCACCAACAGATGCACCCATTGTTGATCATTCGTAGAATACACCGGATGTCAATCCATCATTCGACAACAAAGAGGACAAATGCTTCATTGAAAACCCATTTGATTGAGGGTGAACATTATTGCTTCTCTTCTACCCCTTTGTTTGATTTATCTGATCATGAGGATGTCGACGAAATTAATGATTTTTTTTATCGTAGTTTTCTTGATCTCTTTACTGTCGTATTCGATCACGGTGATGATTCTATCATTGTTGATTTTTCAAAGCCACATTTTTATGATGATCTATCTGTCAACGAAGTTGAAACCCCACAGGCTGTCGAGGCACTTTAGCCTTAGCTAATGGTTATGTCAGTCCCTCGCTGTCTTGAGGTTAGTTTCACTTCCGGTAAGGAAATTGTTGAAACACCCAAGGCTTTGCGTCACTCATCTGTATGCATTGAAGATCAATCCCACACACGGATTTCGCTTCCTCCACTCGAACTACATGATCCCATCACTCATGCGTTGGAGGAATCTTACACAGCAAGCACACATGTATGACGCAAGGTGCCTTTGTTTCTCTCATTTTCTTGCATGTCACAGTCAAGAGAATGCATATTCTTAACATCTGCACGCAGTGTCACACAACACCATGGTAAGTCCACTGATTCCATGTCATGCACTTACAGTCATTTCTGTTATGTGGACGCATTTAAACTCAGAGTGTGTTTGTCTTCATTGTTATATCTTTCATGTTTGCTGGTTCATGCAACTGCATTGTTCGCAAACCACACCTTCACCAAGATGGGTCGACCAATGCGCCGGTGGCTGCATTGGAAATATAACTTCACGTGATCAAGCCCATGCACCATTAGCTTAGGAGTAGGAGTAGCGTTTGCTTCTTGTCTTGTTTGCTTGCATGCATGTTTGCTTCTTGATTTTTATGTTGTTTTCTTGTTTTCTTACTCTCCTTGCTTTCACATTTTACTTCTGCTTTTCACTCTTTTAGTTGTTTGTTTTCTTGTTTACATTCCTAGGTCAATTTCGCATAAAGCTGTGTGCAACTCTTGAAACAAGCGAAGGTAAAGTGCAAGAGGACTTGTGCTGTTATCAATACTTGGTTATCTGTTGTCCTGTCTCTTTATGTAGAACTTGTTATCTTCAGTCCATGATCCA
>APFE030528452.1:48737-59767 GCA_000404065.3 Pinus taeda
TTCACAATATAATCCAGCCGACCTAACAATAATAATATAAAGCCACAAAAATAATAATAGAGGGATTCTATGGGGCACAGAAATAACAATATGTGGGTAATAGGGGCACAACAATATAAATAAGGGGTATAACTACAATAGTAATCGGGTAATCACTAGTATTATAGGGACCCAACACTAAAATTGTGCATTGTGTAGCTTAAGTCCTTAGCAGGCTAGTATGGAATGTGCATTACACAGTTCCAGCAGTCATTTAGCCTCCTGATAGCCCGAACTCTACCTTTCATAGTTTTGGCAATCAATCTCCCAGTCTACTAGAGGAAATTGCACAATCTTCACAATCAGTCATACAGGGATGTTGCAAGTCAGTCCTCAAGTTTGTTTTGGTTTTCAACTGATGGATTACTTGCCATGAGTTTTTATATGTCTCTAGCTATCTCAGGTGTTTTTCTGTCTCTCAGTAGCACAGTACAATGGCCTCCTAGGGAGTATGGTCAAAGGACATTGTTGAGAGTGCAACTAGGCATGCAGTTGAGCGAGTGTCTATGAGTTTGCCTATCTATGAAGACACCAAGTTGTTCATAGACAAGGATAGAAAGGTAAAATGGCAGTGACATTGCAAAGAGCAACACCTTCAGTAGCAACAGAGGGTAGCATACTTGCGAATGACAAAGGCAAGAGGAAGATTGTTGACAACGTAGAGGCGGAGCAAAGTTTCAAGTTCAAAGCAAATCCACTTGTGATGAAAGTAGCTTTGGATATTGAGGCTAAGAGGTGACATCGCAGTGAGAGGATCATGCAAAGGCAAAGATATAAACAAAGGATAGAGAAAACAAAGGAGTTGCAGGAGTTGAAGTTGCAACTCAGGGAAAACTAGAGTTGCGCGTAGAGAGAAGTGTAGAAGGAACAGATCCAGCAGGGGGTGCAACACACGCAACATGCGCAACACACACAAATTGATGAAACTGTGCCCATATAGGATATAGACCCATTCCAGCGGCTGGTACATAGTAGATAGGGTGAGAAATGTTGTCGATCACCTGCACGGGTGTTTAGGAGCATGGACGTCATTGTGCGTACGCATGCGATTCCATCCATTGGCACACTCACCAAGGCAATGACAAAGAACCAAGTCCGACTAGATCTAGACATGTACTTCGACGAGTTGATGTGCATAGCCACCCGCACACACTTGGAGATCAACACAAACATTATGCATCAATATGTTGTTGGCCCGACCGCGCTCAAGATGCGCATGTTATCAAACAAGTTGGACAGAGGAGCCAAATCAATTTACCCGGATGCAACGAAGGCAAGAGTTCATTTTGACTAGGATGTCACCATTGACCATGCAAACACCATCATGGACTACCAAGCTTGGCATCAATTCACAACCATCGATCATCGCGAGGATGTTGAAGAGTTTGTATTCACACAACTATCTGAGTCTTAATGATAGCTTGCATGGCTTGCTCAGGCCTATTTTTTCTCACATGGGTACATGTGCAGATTGTAATGTAACATCTTGTAAAAGTGAAAGACCAAGTGTCGATGGTCGAATGTAATAGTCATGTAGTAGTTAAAGAGTCATGAGGGTAGGTCAAGAGTCACAAAGGGGAATATCAAGGGTTACACCGCCCTTTGCTATTTATAAAACCTCATAACTCATTGTATGGGCTTTTGAGAGCCAAGCTTCCTATATGTGTATCTTAGAGAAAGCTTGGAGTGTATTTTAATGAGCCTTAGCTTCTCCATAGTGCAGAGCTAGTATATCTCTTTGGAGGAGTAGGTGGAAGTGACTGTAGCGTTCCATTGTCGGAACTAGTGGTTGGTTATCATTGCATTGTATGATCGGATATTTCACGCTTAATATAACAGAGCCAGCACGTTTCATGCATATGTTGTTATTGTATTTTAGTTATCTTGCTTACTCTAATGATATATGTAGTTGTTTTCTTATGCATGTATGTATGGACTCTTTCTATATATGTATGTATGGATCTTACTGAGATGTGTTGTTTTTTTAACCATCACTTTGGATCATTGGTTTCTGTGCCTTCCAGCTTGTGATGTATCTTTTCTCATGTGTTCCCTTTCAAGCTATGTGTTTCCACAGGTTTCTAAGGAGCGCACTAATCCCCCTTTCTCTGTGTTAGAACCCTTAATATACCTTCCTTGGCTTGTTGCGATGGTCACACCCTTGCTACCAACATGGACATCATACTTGCCTCTGCGTGCAACCACGGTCAAGGTGATACCATACGATCCACTACTACGACTACTACACCAAACAGTTTGATGTCTCGTTGGGAATTCTTATTAGGGAGATCCCATGAAATCTTGGCAGGTCCAGCACCATCAACAAAACCATTATATGATATCAACACCAAAGTTATTTTGTCAAATAAGGTGGTGGGTGGAAGGTTTGAACCTCCAACTTTGGTGGGACACAATAACCAGCAACGGAAGACTACATGAGATATGCATAACTGAGCACATTGGCTAAGAGCACTCTCTTCTTAATTGTTCCTCGAAGTCATCTCCTCACGTTGTTGACTTGAACATAATAATATTGGTCTATATTTTTTGGGCTATCGCCAAATGTGGTTGATCCATATTAAATATTGCTACTAAAAAAATCCTTCGTTTGGGTGATGTTTTTAAATCTATCGCATGTTTCTTGTCAGTGTAACTTGATGATTTCTTGAGGAGCACTAATAGATGGTGGAGATCGATCACGTGACTGATATGTTAGAGTCAGAATTGTAGCAACAAAAACAATGGTGTTTCTTTTTGATGATGAGATTTTGTGTGTCATACAAGAGTTGAATACAAAATGTTGGTCAGTATGATCAAGAAGATAATTGATATTAGTTCCAGAAACCATCATGGATTTGCCATAAAGTCAAGAAAATATAGAAAGAAAATAATCCACAGTGAGAAACCAAACCATAGATCCACAACAAAAGTAGGAATGCAAAGCAATAATCCCTTATCCCCAAAGACAAGTTTTGTAGTTTATCTAATTTATCTTCAATTTTGTTCTTATTTGGTGTATTAATTGATTAATTGTTGTCATATTTCTCAATTCACTGGGCTAGCTTGAGGGCTTCTTCACATGTCTTGATTTCATGCATTCGAAGTGGCTTGCACATTTATTTGAAGTAATCCATCCAAATACCATTGTACTAGTAGATTATCATTGATAGTGTATGGTGTTGAGTGATAAAAGGTGTCTTTTTAACTCCTAATTATCTTCACATTAATTGTCAACCTAGGGACGATTTTTTGTCTCAAGAGTGTACCTAGTTTGAGGTAGTCACTTGCTCAAGAGTAATGTTTCTGAATTTGCAGTACAGTGCTTTAAATACAAGAGTAAACGAATGCTTGAAATAAAATCTACTTGCAATTAAAATAAACTTAACACTCTGAAACTTAAATCATTCACTTAGAAGACTACAACAATTTATCAGTCAAGGATGCAGTAGTGATAACTCTTTCCTTTGTCAACTAATATAAATGAAATCAAACATAAACAGGATCCACAATCTAAGAACTTAGACAGATATAGTCAATGTTCTTTACAGTTGTTGATCTTTCAATCCACACTAAAGCAAATAACTGGAAATGGCAATTCAATTGGAAATGCTTACTAAAGCACACTTGCTGCAATATCAATTAAAAGATGAAATCAAATCCTTGCAGAAAAGAACAATGAATAAGTCTATTGAAAAATTGAACAGCAAAGCTGATCTTATAGAAATGAAATATTAATGGAAAGGAACATCAATACTAAATTATTGAAGATGAACAACAACGCTAAATGGAAATGAACCGCAAAGCTAAATGAACAACAATACTAAATGGAAATGAACAGCACTACGAAATTAATAGAAATGAGCAGCAATACTAAATAAGCAGAAACCTGTAATGCATAGTAGAATCTGAAGTGAACAATGGAGATTTATAACCAAAATGAACAGCATAACAATTTAAGTTGTAATGAATAATAATCTTGTTATGATGGAAGAAAATGACAACGCGATTCAATTGCATAAGGTAATCATTAAACAAACCACACTTGCAGAAATCAGAAATATATAATACAGAGCAGCAGCTTAATCCACCAGAGGCTAGGCCCTTAGCTGCGAGTGAATGCTGCTAGGATACTTCAGATAAGGCGAATGAACAACAACCTCCAAATTATATATTAATCATTGAACTTGAGTGACATTACAATATGATCGCGTTCTCTTGGCACCACAAGTCTGTAAATCAGAATTACAATTTGAAATAATAGATATCCATCCCATTTCCTCCTATCCTATCCTATCCTATCTCTAATATACTAACCCATTTAATTCTCTCTCTAATCATCCATCATGAATCCCCATCATCCCCTTCTCTGATCTCTGTTTTCATTTAAATACAAAGAGAGCATAGAGAAGTTACAACATATATGATTACAATATGATTTCTATTACAAAATTGGATTGTTCTAACCAAATTGATAAGCAAGATCATATTTGAAATATATTTCCATCAATCATTCAACAAGAATAGGTCGAATTTGGCATTGCAACTGGGATAACTTGGAAAACGGCCACAATAGCAAATCTGAGAAAAATGTCTTCAGAGAACCTTTCGTTTCTTTTAGTACGGACCAAATTTGGGAAAACTACACATTGCAAAACTAATTTGGTCTATTCTGAACAAAACTCATGTTTCAAATTTTCAAGATTCTTCTCCATTTTCCCGAACCGTTCAATACAAAATTGTCACTTCTTATTCCAGCGAATTTCTGAGTTGGCACATTTAATGATCAAATCTTCAATCTGGAAAATATCTTGGAGGCTAAAATGGTGAACAAATTTATTCATAAACCATCATTGGTAAAAGTATGCATAATAATCAATTTATTAAAAATAAAGGAGAAGAAATAATATTTATCCATAAGAGCATAAATAATTATAAAATAGAATTATATGATAAATTATGATAAATAACGTGATAAAGAATGGTAGAAATGGGTGGAATAAGCATTCAAAAGTGATAATAATAATGACATATTAATGGCCCAACATATGGAACCTGACTTAATAAGTCTTTGAAGCACTTCCTGTATTCACGAACAAATTCATTCGGTCTTTATTTTATTTCTTTTAGCTTCTGTGCTGCCAAATGGTTAAAATATTATGCTTTAAATAAGGCGAGGAAACTGGTTTTTATCGCATCCTTCATCTTATTCTGTTTTCCGATTAAGTTCATGAACCATGTCATTCGTTTCTTTACTGCTACGACAAATTGGGTCATTTTCTTGTCTTTGTCATTTATGTCATTTGCAGTCCAGAATTTTTCCCAAACGAACTAGTGTCTCCTTAGTCTTTGTCTCCCTCATAAATGGGTATATGATTTAGTCCCACCTTGGACAGCTAATGCAAAGTCGGGTGAAACTGATCATTGTAATTAGTTCATCATAGGAGCTTAGATCTTTACTTCCTTCTCTTATGTTGATGATTTGATATAGCAATTCGTCGCTCTGACATTCCCTATTTATATATTCCATGAATTGACTTGTTTGCAGCCGCGACCCTCTGTCATCCGATTTTGGATTTCGGTTTTCTTCAACATATGCAATAGGGGGGTATGATCATGAAATTGGATAGTTTGAGAAGTATTTGGTATAATTCATTATTATTATTCAGTTCGTTTTGAGTAGAATTTTTATTTTCTTGAGGGTTTCTTTGTTGGTCATTGGTATACCCGACTAAAGGTATTTCAGAATAATTTCTTGACTAGATTCTCATAGACTTGGACTCAACAAGGATCTCCTTGGAGGACTTCTTATTGCTGGACTAGAATCATCTATTTCCACAATGCCTACTTGCTCTCCTTGAGTTATTAGAAGACCTTCATTCTCTATCGGGGCGAGTGGTGCTACACCTCTTAACTCTTTTGAGGAGTCTTATGCATATTCGCTCTCACACTCCTAGTTTTGCATTCTTTCCTTCTTATAGTCGCGTTCTTTAATTTTTTCTCGATGACATTGTCAAAGGTCTCTTGCTAATTTTTGTATGTAAGTTGATTGCTTGTATTGTTGGTCACTATTTGGTCAGTTCTTTTCTTGTTGCTTTTTCTTGTCGGATGACTTCTTTTCTTCCATTTTCATCGGCTCTCATACTTCTCCAAACTTTTTATTTTATTATTTTATTTTCCTTTTTATTCCTCATGATCCATTACCCCCCTAATGCAACCCAACTAGTGTTGGTTCGTGAGGGAGTATATGTTTCCCATGCTTATTTACTTATTTACTTATTTTCCAGATTTAGCACCAAATTTTAGTACAATTTTTTCTCAATTGGGAGCAGCTTGGCGCTAAATCTGGCTCTATTGTACAATTTTTAAAGCGTCTTTTTTTGTGCCAAATTTTGCATATTCTTTTACGCTAAATTTTCCATCCTTTTTTTCATCATATTTTTCACCAAGATTTGCATTTGGTTTTACAACAAGTTGTGCTTCTAGTTTTGTGCCATCTTTTGCATCTATTTTTGCATCATTTTTTGATTCATGTTTTGTGTCATTCTTTGCTTCTAGTTCTGTGTCATAATTTTTATTGATTTTTACACCATCTTTTACATTTGATTTAGTTCCTTTTTTTTGCATCCAATTTGTGTCGACTTTTGCATCTAGTCTTATGCCATTTTTTGCTTCTAATTTTGTACCTATTTTTACATCTATTTTTGCACCAATTTTTGTCCCTTTTTGCACAATTTTTTGCATCCAATTTTGCACCATATGTTGAATCTGATTTAACGCCAAATTTTGCATGCATTTTTGCACCATTTTTTGCATCCACTTTTGTGTTTTTGTTGTCTCCCTTTTCTGCATCCTATTTTGCATCTAATTTTGCATCATTTGTTGCATCCAATTTAGCATCATTTTCAACACCATTTCTTACATCCAATTTTGCATCTTTTTGAGCATCTAAATTTGTATCCTATGTTGAACCATGTGTTGCTTCCATCTTTGATCCCATTTTGTGTCTAATGTTACATTCAATTTTGAGCCATTTTTTTTCGTCTACTTTTGAATTTGTTTTTGCACCAATATTTACATCATTTGTTGCACCTCATTTTGCATCCAATGTTGCATCTCAATTTGCATCCAAATTTGAGCCATTTTTATGCCCATTTCTGCATCTTTTGTTTTACTTTTGTGTCCAATTTTGCACCATTTTTTTATGTCCAATTTTGCATCCTTTTTAGGGTCTAATTTTGCATCCTTTTTGGCATCCAAATTTGTATCATTTTTCTACGACATTTTGTGTCCTCATTTGCATCTTATTTTTCACTTAGATTTTAGTTTGAATTTGCATCTAGTTATGCATCATTTTTTGCATCCAATATGGAATCCTTGGTTTCATCCTTTTTTAGTCACATTTTTCATTTTTTTTTGTTTCTTTTCTTACATCATTTTTGCACCCAATTTTGTATCCTAATTTTACACCATTATTTGTATCCTCGTTTTGGTGTCCATTTTTGCATCCTTGTTTGTGCCCAATTTGGTATCCTTTTGTATGCCCTATTTTCTTCCCTTCTTTGTGTCAGTGTTGCAGCTTTTTTAATTCTACTTTAAAACCCTTTTTGTGTCATTGTTTGCATCTTGTTTTGATGGCTATTTTAACATCCATTTCTACTCCCAATTTTACATCCATGGTTACATCCACTTTTGGCTTCTTGTTTAGAGTTGTACTTTTATTTCCATTTATGACCCCCTTTATGGGTTAATTTTACTAATTTCAATTACATAATGAAATATATTATAGTCTCTAAATATCATTTTGCTATAGGATTTAATGCACGGTTCGATGAATAGAAAACCCTCAGGTTATCCCAGAAACCTAGGGCAAGTCAAGTAAGAGAAATGTTATTCTAAGGATCAATATTCTTAGTAGATCAAGATGTATAGTAGAGATTAAGAAGAAGAGAAGGAATTCATGTGAGTCCACGCATGCAGGTCTTGTTGGAGTTTTCAATGTAGCTGGGAAGCACTCCTACCTAGCTCCAAAGCTTGGTCCTACACATAAGAGAGAGAGAGAAAAAAATAAACTTCAGTATAATATTTTGATAATCAAAACTATTAGAAACATCTAAATATTACTGAATAAAAAAATATAAACTAAAA
The DNA here is from genome assembly GCA_000404065.3 of Pinus taeda. NCBI lineage: Eukaryota > Viridiplantae > Streptophyta > Pinopsida > Pinales > Pinaceae > Pinus > Pinus taeda. The sequence continues at coordinate 56,922 of APFE030528452.1, forward strand.
TCCTATACATTCGTTAGTTAAACAGAAGAAGTAGACAATGCATAGCAGCATATGGAAGGAATAACAATGGATCTATATTATTAGAGTTGGAGGAAAGTTACAACCATCAAATTTAGTTGCAATAACACCTCCCCCAACTCCTAGCTCCAAAATTCTCCCTCTTAAGATAGATCTCAGTAGCGTGACAAACAAGAATTACCATCTTTTTCTCAATGGCCAAGCCTCCAATATATAGGCAAGTGAAGGCTATGAAGATTTACCAAATTCCTCATTAGTTCAATTTGGTCAAAAGATTTTGGGCGAATAATGTTTTCTCATATGAAAATGGTTTTTTCCACTTTTTAGATGCTTTTGTGCTTAGGAAAAAGCTTCCACGTTCTTTATGGTTCTTTCCCGTGTTTGTATGCTTTTCTTGTTTAGGGAAAAGCTAAAGATGAGGATAAAGAGATCACATTCCACCATATGAGTTTCCAAAAGTGAAAAAGAGTGTAAAATTATAGTTAGCTCGAGCTTTTTTCCTCATGAGTGAGTGATAATTTTGGTATCACAAGTTAGATGAAGGGGACAACTTGTTATAGACTGGGATAACATGGTCCTGATGGTACATGACTTGTATTATAGTCTTATATAGTCTAGGAGAAAGGGGTATTTCAACCAACAACATATTATTCTCCTCTGAGCATATGTGGAGGTATTTTCATGTCTAGCACATTTAAGAAGATATCATAATTCAAATTGATAACTTGATGTTTGTAAACAGATTTAAGTGTAATTGACAACATTCATAAAAAAAATAGCAATGTCATCATATATAACAATTCTCCATCAAAAAATCATTGACAATTTTTAATATACATATATGAATACTAAATCAACACTTATCACATATATCAACATTCCAAGTAAATTCACAACGTTACATCTAAAAATAGTAATATCATCATACATAATGATTCTCCATCAAAAAGCATTGGCAATTTTCAACATATATATAATGTAACAAGATAACACTAATAATATCCTCATCATATTTAATCTAATACACTAAGATTCAAATGTGTGATTATCAAATCAAAGTTTTTCGTGAATACCATTATTCTAAGGTAAATTCACAACATCCATCAAAAAAGTTAGTAATATCATCATACATAATAATTCTCCATCAAAATAATGTCGATAATTTTCAATATATACATAAAATAAAAAGATAATAATGATAATATCATCATCATATTTAATAAAATCAACTAAAATTCAATGTATGATTACCAAATCAAAATGTTTCATGGCTATCATTATTCTAAGGTAAATTCACAACATCGATAAAAAATAGGAATCTCATCATACACAATAATTCTTCATAAAAAAATGTAAACAATTTTCAAAATATTCATAAGGTAACAAGATAGTATGAAAATATCATCATCATTATTCGAATTTACTAAACTTTAAATGTATGATTACCATATTAAGACATCTCAACTATCATCCTAGTCAAGATCATCCTCATGATCATCGCCGTGATCATCCTGATAATGTCATCCAAATAATCATCACCAATGTCATCGCCATCCTCATCATCATCGTCTCTAATATATGATGTAATCTAAACATAGTATGTATCATCATCTTCGCAGTCATTACCTGTAGCGTTCTGGAAAAAAATTCAATATTACATGTTAGTACTAATTCCATAGCACAATGAAAATTTTTGTTACAATGCTAACCATAAAATGAGGTAGGACATAATAACCTTCAATAGTACTAAAAAATAAAATGAAAATATGGTTTAAGATATATTGGAGGTCCAACTAAGATTACACTTGTAATTCATGTTAAGTAGTAGAAGCATTTTTTAATGCTTATAAAGTAGGTACCCATTTTTTCTTTATATTCTATTGTGAATGTTTCTTATGATGTCCATGCACAATTGGTAAATTAAGAGTTACTGGAAGCTTTAGTTAAAATTACAATTGTAATTCATTTTAGAAATAGAAAAAATTTGAACAAAAAAAGAATGTCACATGAAAAAGTAAATTGTTTTTAATGAAAAGTAAGTCGCATACAATATGAATGTCACTTGAAATATTGAGTTGTTTTTAATGCATACTTTTCTCTATGATATAATGGATCGTAATTTTCATTCAAGAACAAATTCTCACAAATAATTACTTCATTTTATCCATTATCACACTAAATCCATTATACCTAGTGACGACAATGATTCCATTCAAATTGTTTTGAACTCCCTAAATATAATGTAAAAGAGAAAAAAAACATTGATTTCATTTTAGCTCTAAATCCAATTGATTTTGAACTTCCTAAACCATAAAGCTTTTCAAAATAGTTTGATATTATTATGATTTTAGCACTAAATACAATGTATGTAGTGATGTAAGCAGGGGGCTTTCAACCAGATTAGGTTTAGGTGGAGTGAAAGGTAAGGTAAGGTGGGCATTCTACAAAACTTTCTTTGGAAGGAAAAATATCCCTTATCTTCTAGTGGTGGTTAGGATTTAAAAACATGGAAATAGAGTTGAAAGGTGCCAACAATAATTAAAAATGCTCAAGTTCATTACCTCTAGAGAGTGGGTTCATATTATATATTAGATTATTTTGGTCTAGCTGAAAATTGGGTAAGATTGAATTTTTAGAATTGTAATATGGACAAGAATGTTAAAAAAAAAAAATGATTTCTAGAGCTATTAGGTTTATTAGCTTTACCAAAAGAGTGTGAAACAACACTTAGCTCTGTTTTAAGAAATAACTTGAGCGAGTGGAATGAATGGTGGGAAACACTTACTAGGGAAAGGAAGATTTTTGGTCCGTTCTTATCTCTATTATTA
>APFE030528452.1:78715-114985 GCA_000404065.3 Pinus taeda
GTGTCCTCCCCTTCTTGAAAACCAAAAGAGAAGACCTACCTAGGAAACCTCACCAACAGACCTTGACTAATCTCCGCTCGCTCATTGCCATGGAACTAAGTGAGTGCATGGACTCTTTCTTGAACTCTTTGTCGCTGGGAAGACCTTATGTAAAATATTTTATATATTGTTTTAAAAAATTATGCATATATCATATAAACTATTGAAAAAAATTAGTTTTTATAGTTAAAATATTTGAAGTGGTTTTCGTATTTTACAATTTAATCAAATTTTAAGTATATATTTTTTGTTGAAATCTAAAAAGATTTTTTGGACTTAACAAGTTTAAGTTATACAATCTATATAAAATTCAAAAAGACAATCTAAAACCATTAAAAATTACACATTGGTTTTGCACTTAAAAAAACCCTAATGAAATTGATCTCTCTAAACTTAAATAAATTTATGTTTAAAAATAAATCTATACTAATTAAGATTAATAATATTATTCTATATATATATATAACCCATTATTAAGAAAAAAACCATAAATTAATTAAAAAATTAAATGCAAATATTAATACTAAATATATCTGAGTTATAAAAGATATAGAAATTAATTACAACAAATGCAGCGTGGTAAAAAAAATAATTTCCATCGAAACAATACTCGTTATAATGATTCTCGCAATTAATGAAGATGTACGAAGCAGAGTAAATGTGGCAATTAATGAAGATGCAGGAATCATAGTAAATGTACCTTTAGAAAGGAAGGATTTACTATTTAATAGCGGCAAGGGTTAACAACCTTGTTATTGGGCATTAAATGCTCGCTTAGATGCAAGCTCAATAGCCATATAGCTTTGCAGTTGTCTATAATGCAACTTTTTGAAAGCCTTTCCAGCAGGTTTTTCTGGTCAAAATCCGGCAGCAATTTATTGGAATCGCAAGTTTGATAGCTAGTTTCTGCACAATCAAAGCGTGCCAAGGGTTTTTCAGGGTGCTGAATTCAAATATGCAGTTAAAAAACCATTTTCACTGCAACAAATCAAGATTTAACCTCAATTTCTTCCGCCGGATTCCATAACCGGAATCTCCAAAAAGTCGCATTATAGACAACTCCTATAGCGTTCGGTGGGGATGGAATGTTCGGAAAGCACTACGCGTCTATTTTAAATGGCTATCAAGCTTGCAGCGAAACGGACATTTAATGCCGAATAGCGGGCTCATTAGCCCTTTCCTTTAATAGCGTCATTAAGATAATTTTATATAGAAATTAATTACAACAAATGCAGAAAAAAAATAATTTCCATCGAAACAATACTCGTTATAATGAGTCTCGCAATTAATGAAGATGTACGAAGCAGAGTAAATGTGGCAATTAATGAAGATGCAGGAATCATAGTAAATGTACCTTTAGAAAGGAAGGATTTACTATTTAATAGCGTCATTAGGATAATTTTTTGACATTTCAAATTGTTGTGGTTTAACTTGTTGGAGGAATTGCTTGGAAAGTTATGGAAATTTGAGTCATATTTAGAGAAAATCTGGTAGAGATTTTTGTAAATCCAAGTTATAGTTGTTAAACTTCAAAATTTTAGGTGTCCTAGACATTTTTGATGGTACTGAATCCATTTCCACCATCAAAAACACGATTGAAATACTGCCTTTACAAAAAATTTTGAAACCTATACAAAAAAATTTGAAAATTTTTTACCCAAATTTCTGCGAAACAATTTCTCCGCCTCGGTATAAGACTCTAAATTACCTTCGAATTCATAGTTCATGAGTATTATATCTTTGAATACAACTTGAATTGAATAAATAATGAATGGAATTGAGTGTTTGAATATTTCTCTATCATGAATACAGATTCTCGTAACGATAACCATGAGAATCAATCATAAGCATGTGTTTTTCTTTATAATCATAACTAACGTACATAATTCATAATTAAAGAATCCAATTTTTTTCATGAAAATGATTTTCACTTGGATCGGAGAACAAAACTTTTCAAACGTTTATCTATATATTGAAATCATACATAATTAATATATATTTAATATATTAGGGTGAAAAAGTTTTAGTATAATGTGAGATTTAATATTATTATTAAATTTAATACTATATTTTATTTAATAAATTTGGATTAATATAATATTAAATTTGATATTTATTAACATGTTAGGGTATACATTAATTTAGAGAAGGAGAGAGGGAAGGAGATGGTGACAGAGTTGAAAAGTGGATTAATTTCCATGTAAGCTCAAAATGTTTATTGACTAATTGCATTGATTTCTGTGTCACATGTATTCAATGATAAATAAAATACTTCAATTCTAATCTTAAATAAAGAGTTCATTTACTTGAAATGCTTTCTTCTAGAAACTATAAACTATTTGTAATTGACTACATTTTTATTATTCTCAATTTTCATCATTCAGACATTAGTCACATTGCATTTAAATGAGGTGATAGAAAACAACTACCATTGAAACTTACTTGGGGTTTAACACTCCACAAGTCACAATGATTAACTTTGGAGAAAATTGTTATTAATGTTAGAGAGCAAGAGAGACAAGGTATGAAATTTACTACAATAGCGCAATTTAAAGATTTGAATGGACTATGATTTCAACTCTCCTTTTAATATGATCAATAGGAAAATGCTAAAACTAACAAGTGTGACAACAAGAATAGTAGAAGAAAATAGTTTGACATTATCATAATAAAAACTATTTGTAATTGACTACATTCTTATTCTTAATATTTTCTATCATTTAATGTTGTAATATTGTCACTTTGCATTCAAAATTTTTATTTCATCATTTTTTATCATTCAACTTATTAATAGTCTTGATCATCTCAACAAACTAAAACAAATAAAGGTAACTGAGCAACTTTAAAATTAAAATGAATTGATTAATCTTAGGTATATTTAGTATAATTAAAATGATCAAATTAATTATCCTTTCAAAAAAAATGTATGACTATGCATAACTGAAACCATCCTAGCTCCATCTTAACCTTGGATCTATCAAGCATCAAGAGGCACCAAATCTCTTGAGGTGCAAACCTCTCCTCAATTTTTGCACTAAAAAAATAGGTTTTCACCTCAAGAGATTTGATTCCTCTAAATGCTTGACAGATATAGATGATTCTAAACTAGTGGTACACCTCACAATACTAACATTCAAAAAATCGTTAAAAGTAATTAAATTATAATTTTATTTAAAATTATTGGTGTCATTATTGATTATAAAAAATAATTAATTATGGTCATATGCATGTCTCTTATGTAATAGGGTTTCTAGAATTTAAATTCAATTATCAATAATTATTAGGTGGATGGTGGGGATTTGGTTTCCATGGAATATTTTAGAATATTATTAGTAGCATACACAAATCAAAGGTTGAGATTTATCTTCAAAGTACTTATGTTCATTTTTCTCTTATAACTAAATTAATTAATAAAAAAAATGTCATATGAAATGAGTTATGTTCTTCTAGGCATGTGATATTGATAAGGTTAAATATCCAGCTTCCACTTAATGTGTTGAGATTTGCAACAAGAAATGTTAAAAATAAAAAATGTTAAAAACAGTACTGCTATAAATAGCAGTTCAACCATTGGAGGTCTTAGCAACAATGGGTGAAAAGTGAAAGTGCTAAAAATAGATTTTCTAAAAATAGCATTTCGGGATCCCTTCCTATTTTAGTCAATCCCTGGACTAAACATAGGAAGTAAAATTTGAATTTGATATCAACAATAGTTTGGAAATTAATTAATTAATTCATCTTGAGTTAATTAGTTAAGGACAATCAAACCTGAAGTCTATGTGAGGACATGCAACAGTTTCTCCTTTGATTGAGGAATTTATCCTTCAGTTAGAGAGATACGGATGAGTTGTAATATTGAGTTGTAATTAGTTGACTTAGTTTAACTTAGTCAAGTCCAGTTAGATTAATTTAACAGTTTGTTAAATTAATGAGAGTTCAGTTAGTTAATGCTTGCATGCATGTAACTATTGTAATTCAGATAACTGAAGATTCACTCATGGATAACTCATGCATGTCAATTCAGCCAGAGACCCAGTTGAGATCTAATGGAGGGACAGTGTACTATCAGTTGCTAGGATATTCCTTGGTGAATATTCCTTGCATACAGAAGGAATATTATTCCTTATGGATTGCACAGTTGGACCTCAGGTTATAGTGAGTGTGATGAGGAAAATTCACACATGTGATATCATTTGACCCCAATCAAAACTGCGCAAGGAAATAGGAGGCTTGGAGGGCTTAAGGAAGATATATTCTATGTCTATTGAGTCTATGAGTTGTATTGTTTGAGTGCAAAGAGATCAGGGTAGCTTGAGAGCTAATTCTTTTTGTAACTTGAACAAGATTTCCACTTGTATGATAATACAGAGTTGGGGTTTTAGGCTGGTGCTTTCCCCAGTGATATATCTTCTGTGTTATAGTTGATTGCTTCTTATTCTCAGTTATATATGTTCATGCTTGATGATGCTCATATTTGTTTAAGCTTCCGCAAAGTTTATGGTAGAAGTAGATCAAGTATTATGCTTTAGGACATTGTATATATCAGGTTGATCTACAGGTGAAATTTCTACATGGTATCAGAGCAAAGGTGATCAAGTCAGAACAGTATACAAGCAGGAGAAGTACGAACTTTGGTTTCTGAATATTGAATTGAGTTTTTATCACATATATTTCACAGATGGTGTTCAGTGGTTTAAGACTCGAATATGCCCTTGATGGCAGTTCGAATTATATAGCCTGGAAGGATCGCATGGAGGCAGTATTGGAAGATAATAGTCTCAAGGACTTCATTGATCAAGAAGTCCAAAAGCCGACAAATGCTACTCAACTGGCAGAATGGACAAAGTGGGTAGCTAGAGAAAGGAGAATCCTCCTAGAGGGAGTTCGAGATCACATTGTCTCAAGTCTCCATGGGAAGGAGACTCCATTTTCGATGTGGAAAACATTGAAAGATCTTTATCAGAATAACAGTGATCAGAGGAAGTTGGCGCTGAAGGAAAAACTTCGCAAGATCAAGTGCAAAAAGGGTGACACAATCTCTACGTTCCTGAACAAGCTCACCACCTGCAGGGATGAACTTGCAAGTGTAGGCATCGTGACTGTTGATGAAGACATGGTGAGTCTAGCACTCCTCGGTCTTCCAAAGAGCTAGCATAGCTACCAGGACTCGGTTAATGGAAGAGAGAAACTGCCAGATTGGGAACGACTTTGGTCAGATCTGATGCAGGAGGAGATAAGGCGGAGCACCAGGGATGGATCTTCATCAAAACAAGATGATGAAGAGAATCTAGCTTTAGTGAGTAAAGCTAAGAAAGGGAAAGGGAAGGTGTCCCAATCCAAATTTTCTCATGGTGGGAAGAAGGTTGACAAGTAGAAGGTGCAATGCTTTCACTGTCATGAAGTGGGCCATTATGTTATGCATTGCCCACAGAAGAAATCCAAGAAGGGTTCCTCAAATGGATTTGATGGTGATGCACTAGCTTCACAATTTGAGTTGGATTTCTCACTTATCGCATGCATGGTTTCATCCATGGTGGGATGTGTTTGGTACCTGGACAGTGGAGCTTCTTTCCACATGTCGGGTGACAAGAATCTTTTCAGTACATTTGAAGAGAAGGATCTCCAGATGCGGATCGAGATGAGCGATGATGGAAAATATTGTGTCTTCGGTGAAGGTACAGTTGTGTTTTAGAGGGAGCATGGTGCTCCTCTCACCCTATCTACTGTGAAATGTGTACCAGGTTTGAAAAATAATTTTGCATCTGTCACTATGCTAGAAGATAAAGGATATGATGTAGTGTTTAGTAAAGGAAAATTGTTCCCGAGGCATTTCAGCATTGGATAGACCAAGCGAATAGGGATTCGAGTAAAGAATCTCTACAAGCTGGAGGTAGATGATTGTGTTGCACTGAGTTCCAAAGTAGGAGACTAGGCCACTTGCATCACGGGGCCTTGAAGATCATGCAGCAAATTTCTACCAGCTTACCCAAGGGAAAACTGGAGCAAACAGACACATGCAAAGGATGCACCCTGGGTAAGTATGCGAAAGCTTCCTTTCAGGATCGGGATAGTAGAGCTGCAGCAATCCTAGAGCAAGTTCACTCAGATGTATGTGGACCATTCTCTACAGCCTCCACCGCTAAACAAAGGTACTATGTTATTTTCATTGATTATTTTTCTCGTAGATGTTGGATCTACTTTACGCAGAAGAAGGATCAGACCTTCTTGAGGTTTTGTGAGTTTAAAGCCTCGGTAAAGAAAGAATATGGGAAGAAAGTAAAAGCCTTGTGTAGGGAAAATGGTGGAGAGTATATCTCCCAGCAGTTTAAATACTTCTGTGCAGCAAAAGGAATTAAACGGGAATTGATGGAACCCCATAACCCACAATAGAATGGGGTGGCTGAAACGAAGAATAGATCTATTGTGGGAACAGCTCGAGCGATGTTGCATGACAAAGGCCTACCACTTCATCTGTGGGCTGAGGCATGCAATACAACAATGCATCTTTAGAACAGAAAATCCTCATCGTGTTTTGGGGATGAAGACACCTATGGAGGCTTTTTCGGGGAAGCGACCATATGTGAGTCACTTCCGTATCTTTGGATCACTAGTTTTCTGTCATGTGACCAAAGATGCTTGAAAGAAGCTAGACCCAACATTGATTTGGGGATACTTGTGGGGTACACAGATACACCCCACAACTATTGTGTGTTTCTGCCTGCCAGTCAGAGGACCGTAGTGCGTAGGGATCTGAAGTTCGACGAGCAGAGAGCCATTGGAGTGTCACTTGAGAGTGATCTCAAGTTGCATGGCGATGAGGAACTTTTAGTTCCAAAGGAGGAGGAGCCTCCTGATGATGTGGATCAGCCACATGCAGAGGATCCAGTAGTGGAGACCACCACTCCTGGAGAGTCTTCCAGAGACGGGCGGAAACGCTTAAGGGAAGCTGACAGATTGATGCAGGATGCGAGAAAGAATGTGGGGCAACAATCCTCTCATCGCAGACAGAGGAGATCTCTCGAGAGATACACAAGCTACATGGCCCTAGTTGGGGAGTGTGTACTGACTGAACCTTCTTCTTTTCAGGAGGCATTGTAGCAACCAGTCTGCTTTGATGCTATGGTAGAAGAGTATGATTCTATCATGCAGAACACTGTGTGGAATGTTGTCCCTAGACTTGGGTACAAGTCAGTGGTTAGTTCCTGATGGCCTTACAAGGTAAAGTAGGCAGTTGATGGCAGTGTTGCGAAACACAAGGCAAGGCTTGTTGCCCGAGGTTTCTCACAGGTTGAGGGGATCGACTACAATGAGACCTTTGCTCCCGTAGCAAGGTACTCATCTATCAAATCAATGCTAGCTCTATCAGCAAAGATGGGTTGGAAGATCCATTAGATGGATGTGAAGACAACGTTCCTCAATGGGTAGATTAAGAAAGAGGTATACATTGAGCAGCCCAAAGGATTTGAGACCTTCGATCACAAGTCGCATGTCTGTCAACTCAAGTGAGCACTGTATGGGCTGAAGCAAGCACCCCATGCTTGGTATACTAGGATCGATAGCCATTTCACTAGGTTGGGCTTCACTAAGAGTGAAGCAGATGTGAACGTATACCACATCATGGTAGATGGTAAGCCATTGATTATTCTACTTTATGTCGATGATCTGATTTTGATAGGTAATGAGCAGCTAATACAGTCTTGCAAGGAGGACCTTGCAAGAGAGTTCAAGATGAAGGACATGGGCCTCATGCACTACTTTCTAGGCATGGAAGTGTGGCAGAAATATGGGGAAGTATTTTTGTCTAAAGGCAAGTATGCCAATGAGATACTCAGGCACTTTCACATGGAGAAGTGCAAGCCCATGCAGACTCCTCTAGCTGGGAACTGGAGGAAGGACGATGCTACTTCGGGTGAGGTATTAGCTGCCACTGTTTATCGGCAGCTGGTGGGTTCACTCATGTATCTGATGAACACATGACCCGACTTATGCTTTGCAGTGAACCAGCTGAGTCAAGCTATGGTTCAGCCTACCAAACTGTTTTGACAGGCAACAAAGCATGTGCTAAAATATCTCAGAGGCACTACACAGTACATATTATGGTACATACGGATAGAGGGAGTGAGGCTGCAAGTCTTCACGGATGCAGATCGGGTTGGTAGTCCATCAGATCGGAAGAGCGCTTTTGGAGGAATCTTCAACCTAGGTTCAGCTGCAGTTTCTTGGTATAGCAGGAAACAGAGATCAGTTGCACTTAGCTCAACAGAGGCTGAATAATGGCTGCGAGTCAGGCAGCAGGTGAGGCCATTTGGATGCGGAAGATTCTAGTGGGATTGTTTGGTCAAATGATGGATCCTATGGTGATATATTGTGATAATCAGAGTCGCATAAAACTCTTTGAGAATCCAGTGTTACATGACAGGTCCAAGCATATAGATATCCATTACCATCATCTACGAGACTGTGTCATCAAGAGGATCATGATGTTGCAGTATGTTTCGACCGAGGAGCAGGATGCAGATATTTTGACAAAGGCATTGTCAAAATGCAAGTTCGAGTTCCACAAAGACATGATCAGGGTTGCTGATAATACCTTTCTTGTTGAGAGGGAGTGTTGAGATTTGCAACAAGAAATGCTAAAAATAACACTGCTATAAATAGCCAGGCTATAAATGGCAGTTCAACCATTGGAGGTCTTAGCAACAATGGGTGAAAAGTGAAAGTGCTAAAAATACCTTTTCTAAAAATAGCATTTCAAGATCCCTTCCTATTTTAGTCAATCCCTGGACTAAACATAGGAAGTAAAATTCAAATTTGATATCAACAATAGTTTGGAAATTAATTAATTAATTTATCTTGAGTTAATTAGTTAAGGAAAATCAAACTTGAATTCTATGTGAGGACATGCAATAGTTTCTCCTTTGGTTGAGGAATTTAACCTTCAGTTAAAGAGATAAGGATGAGTTGTAATATTGAGTTGTAATTAGTTGACTTAGTTTAACTTAATTAATTCCAGTTAGATTAATTTAACAGTTTGTTAAATTAATGAGAGTTCAGTTAGTTAATGCTTGCATGCATGTAACTACTGTAATTCAGATAACTGAAGATCCACTCATGGATAACTCATGCATGTCAGTTCAATCTGAGACCCAGTTGAGATCAGATGGAGGGACAATGTACTATCAGTTGCTAGGATATTCCTTCGTGAATATTCCTTGCATGCAGAAGGAATATTATTCCTTATGGATTGCACAGTTGGACCTGAGGTTACATTGAGTGTGATGAGGCCAATTCGCACATGTGATATCATTGGACCCCAATCAAAACTGCACAAGGAATTAGGAGGCTTGGAGGGCTTGAGGAAGATATATTATATGTCTATTGAGTCTATGAGTTGTATTGTTTGAGTGCAGAGAGATCAGGATAGCTTGAGAGCTAATTCTTTTTGTAACTTGAACAAGATTTCCACTTGTATGATAATACAAAGTTGGGGTTTTAGGCTGGTGCTTTCCCCAGTGATATATCTTCTATGTTATGGTTGATTGCTTCTCATTCTCAGTTATATTTGTTCATGCTTGATGATGCTCATATTTGTTTAAGCTTTCGCAAAGTTTATGGTAGAAGTAGATCAAGTATTATGCTTTAGGACATTGCATATATTAGGTTGATCTACAGGTGAAATTTCTACATAATGGACATGCCTTCTTCGACAAAATACTCTAAAATATTCTTAATAGTACTTGAAAATCAAATGTGGACATTTATCTCAAAAAGAGCTATGTATTTTTTTTTGTTTTATTTAAACTAATTAATTAAAATAAAATGTCACATTAACATGTGCCATATGAACATGCATTATGGTTTTTTGGGCATGTGGTATTAGTTAATTCATGGTATTGACCCATGGTATTCTAACAAAGTTTTTTTAATCTTCATTGTAAAGTGGTGGTGAATCTCCATGGTTAAGAATTGTGTTACATGTTTTTTAAATATATATATGTTTAACTCATATATTAATATTTTTTTAATAATAATAAAATAATAAGTTACAACTTAATCTATTTTATGAATTTTTTAATATTGGTAATATGAAACGTATCTTGAAGTGAGTATTTTGATGCCTATTGGCTTTAGCCATTTAATTTGTACGGTTGCTCTATTTACAACAATTTTAAAGTCATCTAAAACCTCTTCCTTCTTTAGGATAGGTTTAAGATTTAAACAATGTACACATAGGGAATGCTTCTCTGAGCTCATTTTGGATTTTTTTGGTCATAATGGTTTTGAATTTAGGAGTTTAAAGGCACTCTCAAAGTTTGGAACTATATTTATCCATATGGGTGCTTTCATACCTAAAGAGTTCTTGATCACTCTTTCTACATAGATGTATTGGAGTGCCTTTTGTTACATCCATAGTGTAAAAATAAATAAATACATTGATTGTAAAGTGGTTAGAGAGATTTGTTTTTGTTGGTAATAAGTTGCAATTGTTATTTCCTTACATCAAGGAGGAAAAGAAAATCAAAAGGAACATAATTGAGAGAATGGGTTTTTGAATTTAGAGAAACCGGAAAATGTTGTCATTGATAAAAATGATCTCGTTGAAATGCTACCCTCATCCAAGTGTAATGGTCCCTGTGCCCACAACTCCAATTATATTAGTGAGGGCTTCATCTTCAATTCTACTTTCATATTTCAAGTCTCTCTAGCACAACATGTTGATGATGGGCCTCGTTAGCAAGGTGACCCAGGATCAAAGCTTATTGGTGGTGGTTGAGCATTGTGCTAGGAGGAGACATGCTAAAAAAATTAGTCAGCTAAGGTCTGTTGTGGTCCAGGCTGGGTGCGATCCCCGAGTGACTTTGACGGCTTAGATGCCCCTGGGTCGCAACTCTTCAAGCCATAGATCAAGCCTAGAGGATCACAAATAAGTTAACAAAAAAAAAAAGCTCTACTTTCATATACTTCACTACCCCCAAGTGGAAGCCAACACAAAGGTGACTTAAGGAAAATATAATAGTAAACTAAATCTTAGATATTAGATTTTTTTATTTCTTTTTTCATTTTTTACCACTGATTTATATGTCACAGATAATAGATCAATATTTTGGACATTTAGATCTTCATACTTCAATTTGTATATCGTTTATTTTATAAACGTTGCTATTTTTTTATATTAATAGTTGATGGATAACCTATTCCAATTACAAGTTAATGGTCTAATTTTTATTATACCATTTAAAATTTTGTAGTTTTGTTTGTAATTGCTAAAATATAATTGATCGATGTTCTAGTGATTAGTGAACAATCAAAACCATATTTATCTTTATATACAAATATGCATGTTTTCATGTATTTTATACAATGGTTTGTATGATTTTTAAAATATAAATATCATGACTTTCCTTCAATGAAATTCAGAATAATAATAAGTACAAGAGCGGAGGAAGACAATGCACAATAGGATGGGAAAACCAGGGTTTCAGATTGATACAGAGGCATTCTCCATGGAAGGACGCAAAGGAGGGAGCTCCACTCCCTCCTACAAGCAGGTTGTAGCCAGCAGGGGAAAAAAACCAATGGAAAACAACAGAGAGCCTTCAGAAGGAAGGGAAGGAAACAGTGAAGAAGGACAGGAGGGAACTAAGTCAAGGAATCATAATGATGCAAAAGAAAATGAGGAAGAAGACAAGGAGAAAGGAACAAAAGACAAAGCACACATGGGACCATGCAAACCCAAAGTGGTGGTAACTCCCAGGGTCATTTTAAATGAGCCAGCGTTGCAGGTGCATAGGAATCACATGCAAACTTATGCAATCATTTGTAAATTCATGGGTCTATGGCCCATTGAAAAAGCCTTACAAATGTGGATTAAATACCACTGGAAACCAAAAGGCAGCATTGACCTACATCTTGGGTCTAAGGGTTTTTTCACTGTTGTATTTGCAAGTATTGAAGATATGGATAGAGTGTTTGAAGGAGGGCCCTACTTTTGTGCTGCAGTAGGCCTCTATATGTGACCCTGGATTATGAATTTTGTCCCAGAATGCGAAACTGTTACATCGGTTCCTGTTTGGGTAATACTATATTATCTACCTCTGGATTACTGACAAACAGAATCTCTAGCCGCCATAGGAAATAAGTTAGGTCTATTTTTCAAAGTTTCAGAGGCGACTAGAAGGGGAAAGTATACTTCCTTTGCTAGAATACGTGTGGAAATGGATCCCTCTGGAGCTCTGCCGGACGAGGTTATTTTGGAGGTTTTTGATGAAGAATGGATACAAACAGTAGATTATGAACACATCCCATTCAAATGTCGCAAATGTCACGTGCATGGACACTTGTTCAGAGACTTACCTCTCGGTAAAATAGAGAACAAGAACAAAACTGACACAATGAAGGATTTAGAAAGCTTCGTCAAGATGGAACATAAAGGAAAAGGAGGCAAAAGAGGACCAAAACCACGTAAATCAGTAGGGTAGCAAGTTAACCAAAACATGTTTTATGTCCTTGAAGTAGATAAAGGTTCCATAGAAGCAGACCAAGCAAAGGAAGGAAGTCTAGTGGAGGAGGAGAAAGAAGAAGAAAGGAAACAAACACAAGATAATAACAAACAGAAAGAAGTTCTAATGAATGATGCAGAACCGAAGATGGATTATGATATGACCCAAAGTGAGATGGAAATGGAGGACCATGAGCTCCAGGAAATTCTTGAGAAAGAAAACCTAGATTTGGAAGGTTTCTTGAATCAAGGAACCAAAGAAGGGTTAGATTCGTTACCCACAGAGGAATTCAACAAAGTTCAGCAGCTGTTTTTATGGAAAACCCAGACTAAAGGGGTGGACAAAAAAAAACACAAAGATATGCAGGGCAACGAAGGAGTGAGAAAAACGAAAAAACACAACGGGACTAGCACTCAGAAACCCAGGGAAGAAACGGGGCAAAAAGAAGCAGAATGAACTGTTGATGGAATGTGGAAAGCTAATGATAGATTCGGGTAATATGAAAGACCTATCCAGTTACTCCTTTACTAATCTTTAATTATGAAGTTCACTTCTTGGAATATTAGGGGTCTAGGTAGTCAAAGGAAACAAAGATTACTAAATAATAGAATGAAACAAGCAGCTCCGGATATGATCTTCATCCAGGAAACTAAGTGTTCCATACAGAAGCAAAGAGATATCCATAATAAATGGCTCAAAATATTTGAGTTTTTGGAAGTCAAAGCAGAGAATATAGCAGGAGGTATTCTCACTCTTTGGAATCCACAAAAAATTGGCTTAATAGATGTGGAGGCATCTAGGGATTATTTATCTATAGTCATTCAACCTATGGGAGACAAGGATACCTACTTGGTAACAAATGTTTATG
This sequence comes from Pinus taeda, assembly GCA_000404065.3. Classification (NCBI taxonomy): domain Eukaryota; kingdom Viridiplantae; phylum Streptophyta; class Pinopsida; order Pinales; family Pinaceae; genus Pinus; species Pinus taeda. The sequence continues at coordinate 92,123 of APFE030528452.1, forward strand.
GTCCCCAAAGAATGGATGACAAACTCAAGCTTCTAAACTCTCTGGAGAATCTTAGAGACGGACACGCAAGAATACCCTGGATCCTGGGAGGTGATTTCAACATGATCAAATCACTTACAGAAAAAAAGGGGGAACTAGAGTTCAGGTGTCCTAGACATTTTTGATGGTGCTGAATCCATTTCCACCATCAAAAACACGATTGAAATACTGCGTCTACAAATTTTTTTGAAACCTATACAAAAAATTTTGAAATTGTTTTATTCAAATTTCCACTATCAATTCCTCCACTCGATATAAGACTCCAAATTACCTTCGAATTCATAGTTTATTAGTGTTATATCTTTGAATACAACTTGAATTGAATAAATAATGAATGGAATTGAGTGTTTGAATATTTCTCTATCATGAATACAGATTCTCGTAACGATAACCATGAGAATCAACCATAAGCATGTCTTTTTCTTTATAATCATAACTAACGTACATAATTCTTTAATTATGTAATAATTAAGGAATCCAATTTTTTTCATGAAAATGATTTTAACTTGGATAGGAGAACAAAACTTTTCAAACGTTTATCTATATGTTGAAATCATACATATTTAATATATTAGGGTGAAAAAGTTTTAGTACAATGTGAGATTTAATATATTATAAAATTAATACCTATATTTATTAATAAATTTGGATTAATATAATATTAAATTTGATATTTATTAATATATTAGGGTATACATTAATTTAGAGAAGGAGATATAAAGAGACAAAGAAGGAAGGAGAGAGGAGAGAGGGAGGGAGATGGTGATAGAGTTGAAAAGTGGATTAATTTTCGTGTAAGCTCAAAATGGTTATTGACGAATTGCATTGATTTCTGTGTCACATGTATTCAACAATAAATAAAATACTTCAATTCTAATCTTAAATAAAGAGTTCATTTACTTGAAATTCTTTCTTCTGGAAACTATACACTATTTGTAACTAACTACATTTTTATTATTCCCAATTTTCATCATCCAGACATTAGTCACATTGCATTTAAATGAGGTGATAGAAAACAACTACCATTAAAACTTACAGGGTTTAACACTCCACAAGTCACAATGATTAACTTTAGAGAAAATTGTTATTAATATTAGAGAGCAAGAGAGACAAGGTATGAAATTTACTACAATAGCGCAATTTAAAGATTTGAATGGACTATGATTTCAACTCTCCTTTTAATATGATCAATATGAAAAATGCTAAAACTAACAAGTGTGACAACAAGAATAGTAGAAGAAAATAGTTTGACATTATCATAATAAAAACTATTTGTAATTGACTACATTCTTATTCTTAATATTTTCTATCATTCAATGTTGTAATATTGTCACTTCGCATTCAAAATTTTTATTTCATCATTTTTTATCATTCAACTTATTAATAGTCTTGATCATCTCGACAAACTAAAACAAATAAAGGTAACTGAGCAACTTTAAAATTAAAATGAATTGATTAATCTTAGGTATATTTAGTATAATTAAAATGATCAAATTAATTATCCTTTCAAAAAAAATGTATGACTATGCATAACTGAAACCATCCTAGCTCCATCTTAACCTTGGATCTATCAAGCATCAAGAGGCACCAAATATCTTGAGGTGCAAACCTCTCCTCAAATTTTGCACTAAAAAAATAGGTTTTCACCTCAAGAGATTTGATTCCTCTAAATGCTTGATAGATATAGATGGTTCTAAACTAGTGGTACACCTCACAATACTAATATTCAAAAAATCGTTAAAAAGTAATTAAATTATAATTTTATTTAAAATTATTGGTGTCTTTATTGATTATAAAAAATAATTAATTATGGTCATATGCATGTCTCTTATGTAATAGGGTTTCTAGAATTTAAATTCAATTATCAATAATTATTAGGTGGATGGTGGGGATTTGATTTCCATGGAATATTTTAGAATATTATTAGTAGCATACACAAATCAAAGGCTGAGATTTATCTTCAAAGTACTTATGTTTATTTTTCTCCTATAACTAAATTAATTAATAAAAAAAATGTCATATGAAATGAGTTATGTTCTTTTAGGCTGTGATATTGATAAGGTTAAATACCAGCTTCCACTTAATGTGTTGAGATTTGCAACAAGAAATGTTAAAAATAAAAAATGCTAAAAACAACACTGCTATAAATAGTCGAGCTATAAATAGCAGTTCAACCATTGGAGGTCTTAGCAACAATGGGTGAAAAGTGAAAGTGCTAAAAATAGATTTTCTAAAAATAGCATTTCAGGATCCCTTCCTATTTTAGTCAATCCCTGGACTAAAAATAGGAAGTAAAATTTGAATTTGATATCAACAATAGTTTGGAAATTAATTTATTAATTCATCTTGAGTTAATTAGTTAAGGAAAATCAAACTTGAAGTCTATGTGAGGACATGCAACAGTTTCTCCTTTGATTGAGGAATTTATCCTTCAATTAGAGAGATAAGGATGAGTTGTAATATTGAATTGTAATTAGTTGACTTAGTTTAACTTAGTCAAGTCCAGTTAGATTAATTTAACATTTTGTTAAATTAATGAGAGTTCAGTTAGTTAATGCTTGCATGCATGTAACTATTGTAATTCAGATAACTAAAGATTCACTCATGGATAACTCATGCATGTTAGTTCAGTAAGAGACCCAGTTGAGATCGGATGGAGGGACAGTGTACTATCAGTTGCTAGGATATTCCTTGGTGAATATTCCTTGCATACAAAAGGAATATTATTCCTTATGGATTGCACAGTTGGACCTGAGGTTACAGTGAGTGTGATGAGGCCAATTCACACATGTGATATCATTTGACCCCAATCAAAACTGCGCAAGGAAATAGGAGGCTTGGAGGGCTCAAGGAAGATATATTATATGTCTATTGAGTCTATGAGTTGTATTGTTTGAGTGCAAAGAGATCAAGGTAGCTTGAGAGCTAATTCTTTTTGTAACTTGAACAAGATTTCCACTTGTATGATAATACAGAGTTTGGGTTTTAGGCTGGTGCTTTCCCTAGTGATATATCTTCTGTGTTATGGTTGATTGCTTCTTATTCTCAGTTATATATGTTCATGCTTGATGATGCTCATATCTGTTTAAGCTTCCACAAAGTTTATGGTAGAAGTAGATCAAGTATTATGCTTTAGGACATTGTATATATCAGGTTGATCTACAGGTGAAATTTCTACATGGTATCAGAGCAAAGGTGGTCAAGTCAGAACAGTATGCAAGCAGGAGAAGTACAAGGTTTGGTTTTTGAATATTGAATTGAGTTCTTATCACATATATTTCACTGATGGTGTTCAGTGGTTTAAGACTCGAATATGCCCTTGATGGCAGTTTGAATTATAAAGCTTGGAAGGATCACATGGAGGCAGTATTGGAAGATAACAGTCTCAAGGACTTCATTGATCAAGAAGTCCAAAAGCCGACAGATGCTACTCAACTGGCAGAATGGAAAAAGTGTGTGGCTAGAGAAAGGAGAATCCTCCTAGAGGGAGTTCGAGATCACATTGTCGCAAGTCTCCATGGGAAGGAGACTCCATTTTTAATGTGGAAAACAATGAAAGATCTTTATCAGAATAACAGTGATCAGAGGAAGTTGGCGTTGAAGGAAAAACTTGGCAAGATCAAGTGCGAAAAGGGTGACACAATCTCTACATTCCTGAACAAGCTCACCACCTGCAGGGATGAACTTGCAAGTGTAGGCATCGTGCCTACTGATGAAGACATGGTGAGTCTAGCACTCCTCGGTCTTCCAAAGAGCTAGCATAGCTACCAGGACTCGGTTAATGGAAGAGAGAAACTACCAGATTGGGAATGACTTTGGTTAGATCTGATGCAGGAGGAGATAAGGCGGAGCGTCAGGGATGGATCTTCATCAAAATAAGATGATGAAGAGAATCTAGCTTTAGCGAGTAAAGATAAGAAAGGGAAAGGGAAGGTGTCCCAATCCAAATCTTTTCATGGTGGGAAGAAGGTTGACAAGTCGAAGGTGCAATGCTTTCACTGTCATGAAGTGGGCCATTATGTTATGCATTGCCCACAAAAGAAATCCAAGAAGGGTTCCTCAAAGGGATTTATGGTGATGCACTAGCTTCACAATTTGAGTTGGATTTCTCACTTATCGCATGCATGGTTTCATCCATGGTGGGATGAGTTTGGTACCTGGACAGTGGAGCTTCTTTCCACATGTCGGGTGACAAGAATCTTTTCAGTACATTGGAAGATAAGGATCTCCAGATGCGGATCGAGATGAGCTATGATGGAAAATATTGTGTCTTCAGTGAAGCTACATTTGTGTTTTAGAGGGAGCATGGTGCTCCTCTCACCCTATCTGCTGTGAAATATGTACCAGGTTTGAAAAAGAATTTTGCATCTGTCGCTATGCTAGAAGATAAAGGTTATGATGTAGTCTTTAGTAAAGGAAAATTGTTCCCAAGGCATTTCAGCATTGGACAGACCAAGCGAATAGGGATTCGAGTAAAGAATTTCTACAAGTTGGAGGTAGATTACTGTGTTGCACTGAGTTCCAAAGTAGGAGACTGGGCCACTTGCATCACGGGGCCTTGAAGATCATGCAACAAATTTCTACCAGCGTACCCAAGGGAAAACTGGAGCAAACAGACACATGCAAAGGATGCACCCTAGGTAAGTATGCGAAAGCTTCCTTTCAGGATTGGGATAGTAGAGCTGGAGCAATCCTAGAGCAAGTTCACTCAGATGTATGTGGACCATTCTCTACAGCCTCCACCGCTAAACAAAGGTACTATGTAATTTTCATCGATTATTTTTCTCGTAGATGTTGGATCTACTTTATGTAGAAGAAGGATCAAACCTTCTTGAGGTTTTGTGAGTTTAAAACCTCAGCAAAGAAAGAATATGGGAAGAAAGTAAAAGCCTTGCGTAGGGACAATGGTGGAGAGTATATCTCCCAGCAGTTTAAATACTTCCATGCAGCAAAAGGAATTAAACGGGAATTGACGGAACCCCATAACCCACAACAGAATGGGGTGGCTGAAACGAAGAACAGATCTATTGTGGGAGCAGCTCGAGCGATGTTGCATGACAAAGGCCTACCACTTCATTTGTGGGCTGAGGCATGCAATACAACTATGTATCTTTAGAACAGAAAATCCTCATCGTTTTTTGGGGATGAAGACACCTATGGAGGCTTTTTCGGGGAAGCGACCATATGTGAGTCACTTCCGTATCTTTGGATCACTAGTTTTCTGTCATGTGACCAAAGATGCTTGAAAGAAGCTAAACCCAACATTGATTTGGGGATACTTGTGGGGTACACAGATACACCCCACAACTATTGTGTGTTTCTGCCTGCCAGTCAGAGGACCGTAGTGCGTAGGGATCTGAAGTTCGACGAGCAGAGAGCCATTGGAGTGTCACTTGAGAGTGATCTCAAGTTGCATGGTGATGAGGAACTTTTAGTTCCAAAGGAGGAGGAGCCTAATGATGATGTGGATCAGCCACATGCAGAGGATCCAGTAGTGGAGACCACCACTCTTGGAGAGTCTTCCAGAGACGGGCGGAAACGCTTGCGGGAAGCTGACAGATTGATGCAGGATGCGAGAAAGAATGTGGGGCAACAATCATCTCATCGCAGACAGAGGAGATCTCGCGAGAGATACACAAGCTACATGGCCCTAGTTGGGGAGTGTGTACTGACTGAACCTTATTCTTTTCAGGAGGCATTGTAGCAACCAGTCTGCTTTGATGCTATGGTAGAAGAGTATGATTCTATCATGCAGAACACTGTGTGGAATGTTGTCCCTAGACTTGGGGACAAGTCAGTGGTTAGTTCCTGATGGCCTTACAAGGTAAGGTAGGCAGTTGATGGCAGTGTTGCGAAACACAAGGCAAGGCTTGTTGCCCAAGGTTTCTCACAGGTTGAGGGGATCGACTACAATGAGACCTTTGCTCCCGTAGCAAGGTACTCATCTATCAAATAAATGCTAGATCTATCAGCACAGATGGGTTGGAAGATCCATTAGATGGATGTGAAGACAACGTTCCTCAATGGGTAGATTAAGGAAGAGGTATACATTGAGCAGCCCAAAGGATTTGAGACCTTCGATCACAAGTCGCATGTCTGTCGACTCAAGTGAGCACTATATGGGCTGAAGCAAACACCCCATGCTTGGTATACTAGGATTGATAGCTATTTCACTGGGTTGGGCTTCACTAAGAGTGAAGCAGATGTGAACCTATACCACATCATGGTAGATGGTAAGCCATTGATTATTCTACTTTATGTCAATGATCTGATTTTGACAGGTAATGAGCAACTAATACAGTCTTGCAAGGAGGACCTTGCAAGAGAGTTCAAGATGAAGGACATGGGCCTCATGCACTACTTTCTAGGCATGGAAGTGTGGCAGAAAGATGGGGAAGTATTTCTACCTCAAGGCAAGTATGCCAATGAGATACTCAGGCACTTTCACATGGAGAAGTGCAAGCCCATGCAGACTCCTCTAGCTGGAAACTGGAGGAAGGACGATGCTACTTCGGGTGAGGTATTAGTTGCCACTGTTTATCGGCAGCTGGTGGGTTCACTCATGTATCTGATGAACACACGACCCGACTTATGCTTTGTAGTGAACCAGCTGAGTCAAGCTATGGTTCAACCTACCAAATTGTTTTGGAAGGCAACAAAGCATGTGCTAAAATATCTCAGAGGCACTACACAGTACAGATTATGGTACATACAGATAGAGGGAGTGAGGCTGCAAGTCTTCACGGATGCAGATCGGGTTGGTAGTCCATCAGATCGGAAGAGCGCTTTTGGAGGAATCTTCAACCTAGGTTCAGCTGCAGTTTCTTGGTATAGTAGGAAACAGAGATCAGTTGCACTTAGCTCAACAAAGGCTGAATAATGGCTGCGAGTCAGGCAGCAGGTGAGGCCATTTGGATGCGGAAGATTCTAGTGGGATTGTTTGGTCAAATGATGGATCCTATGGTGATATAATGTGATAATCAGAGTTGCATAAAACTCTTTGAGAATCCAGTGTTACATGACAGGTCCAAGCATATAGATATCCATTACCATCATCTACGAGACTGTGTCATCAAGAGGATCATGATGTTGCAATATGTTTCGACCGAGGAGTAGGATGCAGATATTTTGACAAAGGCATTGTCAAAATGCAAGTTCGAGTTCCAAAAAGACAGGATCAGGGTTGCTGATAATCCCTTTCTTGTTGAGAGGGAGTGTTGAGATTTGCAACAAGAAATACTAAAAATAACACTGCTATAAATAGCCAGGCTATAAATAGCAGTTCAACCATTAGAGGTCTTAGCAACAATGGGTGAAAAGTGAAAGTGCTAAAATACCTTTTCTAAAAATAACATTTCAGGATCCCTTCCTATTTTAGTCAATCCCTGGACTAAACATAGGAAGTAAAATTCAAATTTGATATCAACAATCGTTTGGAAATTAATTGATTAATTTATCTTGAGTTAATTAGTTAAGGAAAATCAAACTTGAATTCTATGTGAGGACATGCAATAGTTTCTCCTTTGATTGAGGGATTTAACCTTCAGTTAAAGAGATAAGGATGAGTTGTAATATTGAGTTGTAATTAGTTGACTTAGTTTAACTTAGTTAATTCGAGTTAGATTAATTTAACAATTTGTTAAATTAATGAGAGCTCAGTTATTTAATTCTTGCATGCATGTAACTATTGTAATTCAGATAACTGAAGATTCAATCATGGATAAATCATGCATGTCAGTTCAATCTGAGACCCAGTTGAGATCAGATGGAGGGACAATGTACTATTAGTTGCTAGGATATTCCTTCATGAAGATTCCTTGCATGCAGAAGGAATATTATTCCTTATGGATTGCGCAGTTGGACCTGAGGTTACATTGAGTGTGATGAGGCCAATTCGCACATGTGATATCATTGGACTCTAATCAAAGTTGCGCAAGGAATTACGTGGCTTGGAGGGCTTGAGGAAGATATATTCTATGTCTATTGAGTCTATGAGTTGTATTGTTTGAGTGCAGAGAGATGAGGATAGCTTGAGAGCTAATTCTTTTTGTAACTTGAACAAGATTTCCACTTGTATGATAATACAGAGTTGGGGTTTTAGGCTAGTGCTTTCCCCAGTGATATATCTTCTATGTTATGGTTGATTGCTTCGCATTCTCAGTTATATCTGTTCATGCTTGATGATGCTCATATCTGTTTAAGCTTTCACAAAGTTTATGGTAGAAGTAGATCAAGTATTATGCTTTAGGACATTGCATATATCAGGTTGATCTACAGGTGAAATTTCTACATAATGGACATGCCTTCTTCAACAAAATATTCTAAAATATTCTTAATAGTACTTGCAAATCAAAAGTGGACATTTATCTCAAAAAGAGCTATGTATTTTTTTTTGTTTTATTTAAATTAATTAATTAAAATAAAATGTCACATTAACATGTGCCATATGAACATGCATTATGGTTTTTTGGGCATGTGGTATTAGTAATTCATGGTATTGACTCATGGTATTATAACAAAGTTTTTTTAATCTTCATTGTAAAGTGGTGGTGAATCTCCATGGTTAAGAATTGTGTTACAATGTTTTTAATTAAATATGATATATGTTTTAACTTATATATTATATATTTTTATAATAATAAATAATAATATATAATAATATAATAATAATAAAGTTATAACTTAATCTATTTTATGAATTTTTTAATATTGGTAATGTGAAACGTATCTTGAAGTGACTATTTTGATGCCTATTGGCTTTAGCCATTTAATTTGTATGGTTGCCCTATTTACAACAATTTTAAAGTCATCTAAAACCTCTTCCTTCTTTAGGATAGGTTTAAGATTTAAACAATGTACACATAGGGAATGCTTCTTTGAGCTCATTTTGGATTTTTTTTGGTCATAATGGTTTTGAATTTAGGAGCTTAAAGGCACTCTCAAAGTTTGGAAATATATTTATCCATATGCATGCTTTCATAACTAAAGAGTTCTTGATCACTCTTTCTACATAGATGTATTGGAGTGCCTTTTGTTACATCCGTAGTGTAAAAATAAATAAATACATTGATTGTAAAGTGGTTAGAGAGATTTGTTTTTGTTAGTAATAAGTTGCAATTGTTATTTCCTTATATCAAGGAGGAAAAGAAAATCAAAAGGAACATAATTGAGAGAATGGGTTTTTGGATTTAGAGAAACCGGAAAATGTTGTCATTGATAAAAAATCATCTTGTGGAAATGCTAGCCTCATCCAAGTGTAATGGTCCCTGTGCCCACAACTCCAATTATATTAGTAAGGGCTTCATCTTCAATTCTACTTTCATATTTCAAGTCTCTCTAGCACAACATGTTGATGATGGGCATCGTTAGCAAGGTGACCCAGGATCAAAGCTTGTGGGTGGTGGTTGAGCATTGTGCTAGGAGGAGACATACTAAAAAAATCAATCAGCTAAGGGCTGTTGTGGTCCAGGCTGGGTTTAATCCCCGAGTGACTTTGACGGCTTATATGCCCTTGGGTCGCAACTCTTCAAGCCATAGGTCAAGCCTAGAGGATCACAAATAACTTGACAAAAAAAAAAGCTCTACTTTCATATACTTCACTACCCCCAAGTGGAAGCCAACACAAAGGTGACTTAAGGAAAATATAATAGTAAACTAAATCTTAGATATTAGATTTTTTTTTTTTTCATTTTTTACCACTGATTTATATGTCACAGATAATAGATCAATATTTTGGACATTTAGCTCTTCATACTTCAATTTGTATATCGTTTATTTTATAAACGTTGCTATTTTTTTATATTAATAGTTGATGGATAACCTATTTCAATTACAAGTTAATGGTCTAATTTTTATTATACCATTTAAAAATTTGTAGTTTTGTTTGTAATTGCTGAAATATAATTGATCGATGTTCTAGTGATTAGTGAACAATCAAAACCATATTTATCTTTATATACAAATATACATGTTTTCATGTATTTTATATAATGGTTTGTATGATTTTTAAAATATAAATATCACGACTTTCCATCAACGAAATTTAGAATAATAATAAGTACAGGAGCAGAGGAAGACAGTGCACAACAGGATGGGAAAACCAGGGTTTCGGATTGATACAAAGGCATTCTCCATGGAAGGATGCAAAGGAGGGAGCTCCACTCCCTCCTACAAGCAGGCTGTGGCCAGCAGGGGAAAAAAACCAATGGAAAACAACAGAGAGCCTTCAGAAGGAAGGGAAGGAAACAGTGAAGAAGGACAGGAGGGAACTAAGTCAAGGAAGCATAATGATTCAAAGGAAAATGAGGAATAAGACAAGGAGAAAGGAACAAAAGACAAAGCACACATGGGACCATGCAAACCCAAAGCGATGGTAACTCCCAGGGTCATTTTAAATGAGCCAGCGCTGCAGGTGCACTGGAATCACATGCAAACTTATGCAATAATTTGTAAATTCATGGGTCTATGGCCCATTGAAAAAGCCTTACAAATGTGGATTAAATGCCACTGGAAACCAAAAGGCAGCATTGACCTACATCTTGGGTCTAAGGGTTTTTTCACTATTGTATTTGCAAGTATTGAAGATATGGATAGAGTGTTTGGAGGGCCCTAATTTTATGCTGTAGTAGGCCTCTATATGCGACCCTGGATTATGAATTTTGTCCCAGAACGCGAAACTATTACATCGGTTCCCGTTTGGGTAAGACTATATTATCTACCTCTGGATTATTGGCAAACAGAATCTCTAGCCGCCATAGGAAATAAGTTAGGTCTATTTGTCAAAGTTTCAGAGGCGACTAGAAGGGGAAAGTATACTTCCTTTGCTAGAATACATGTGGAAATGGATCTCTCTGGAGCTCTGCCGGACAAGGTTATTTTGGAGGTTTTTGATGAAGAATGGATACAAACAATGTATTATGAACACATCCCATTTAGATGTCGCGAATGTCACGAGCATGGACACTTGTTCAGAGACTGCCCTCTCGGTAAAATAGAGAACAAGAACAAAACTGACACAATGAAGGATTTAGAAAGCTTCATCAAGGTGGAACATAAAGGAAAAGGAGGCAAAAGAGGACCAAAACCACGTAAATCAGCAGGGTAACAAGTTAACCAAAACATGTTTCATGTCCTTGAAGTAGACAAAGGTTCCATAGAAGCAGACCAGGCAAAGGAAGGAAGTCTAGTGGAGGAGGAGAAAGAAGAAGAAAGGAAACAAACACAAGATAATAACAAATAGAAAGAAGTTCTAATGAATGATGCAGAACAGTAGATGGATCATGATATGACCCAAAGTGAGATGGAAATGGAGGACCATGAGCTCTAGGAAATTCTTGAGAAAGAAAACCTAGATTTGGAAGGTTTCTTGAATCAAGGAACCAAAGAAGGGTTAGATTCGTTACCCACAGAGGAATTCAACAAAGTTCAGTAGCTGTTTTTTATGGAAAACCAAGACTAAAGGGGTGGACAAAAAAAAACAGAAAGATATGCAGGGCAACGAAGGAGTGAAAAAAAATGAAAAACACAATGGAACTAGCACTCAGAAACCCAAGGAAGAAATGGGGCAGAAAGAAGCAGAATGAACTGTTGATGGAATGTGGAAAGCTAATGATAGATTCACGTAAGATGAAAGACCTATCCAGTTACTCCTTTACTAATCTTTAATTATGAAGTTCACTTCTTGGAATATTAGGGGTCTAGGTAGTAAAATGAAACAAAGATTACTAAATAATAGAATGAAACAAGCAACTCCGGATATGATCTTCATCCAGGAAACTAAGTGTTCCATCCAGAAGATAAGAGATATCCATAATAAATGACTCAAAAGATTTGAGTTTCTGGAAGTCAAAGTAGAGAATACAGCAGGAGGTATTCTCACTCTTTGGAATCCACAAAAAAATGGCTTAATAGATGTGGAGGCATCTAGGGATTATTTATCTATAGTCATTCAACCTGTGGGAGACAAGGATACCTACTTGGTAACAAATGTTTATGGTCCCCAAAGAATGGACGACAAACTCAAGCTTCTAAACTCTCTGGAGAATCTTAGAGGTAGACATGCAAGAATACCCTGGATCTTGGGAGGTGATTTCAACATGATCAAATCACTTACAGAAAAAAAAGGGGGAACTAGAGTTCTAGGCAATGATTCTTTGGATTTTCAAACCTTTATTGATAAGATGAAGCTGGTGGACATTGTAACAAGTAATGGAATCTTTACTTGGAACAGTAAAAGAGGAGGGGAGTCTCATGTGGCCTCTAAATTAGATAGATTCCTAATCTCGGAGGATCTTATGTTCAATGACAAGGAAATGGTAGCAAGTATGCTCCCCTTTGGAGGCTCAGATCACTGGCCAGTGCAACTGGAGGTTTAGGGCATTGGCACCCCCAAGAACAGACCTTTTCGTTTTGAGAACATCTGGCTCACCCACCTAGACTTTATCATCAACATAGCCAAATGGTGGTCAGAAGATTTAAACATTCAGGGCACCAACATGTTCCTTCTTCAGAAAAGACTAAAACACATCAAGCTCCGGCTTAAAGACTAGAACAAGAATGAATTTGGTAACATCTTTGAAGAGAAAAAAATTATTGAAGGAAAAATGCAGGAACTCAAACAAGCTCTTATTGCGGAGGGACATGACAAAGCCAGAAGTGATCAAGCCACCAAATATCATCAAAACTGGGAGAATTTATGCAAACAAGAGGAAATATTTTGGAGACAAAAATCTAGAGTTCAGTGGCTAAAAGAAGGTGAACGTAATACAAGATTTTTCCACAAATCCACCATAGCAAATAGAGCTCATAACATAATTTCTTTGATCAAGGATGAAAGAGGAAATCTTCTCAATTCTCATGAAGAAATAGATGTAGTTCTAGTCTAGCACTTTCGAAACATAGCAAGGGAAACTTGTTATGATAGAGAACTCCACATCCGGGACTTCGCTAAGCATATACCTAGGATGGTTTCCAGAGAGCATAATGCCAATCTTTATAGGCCAGTGACTGAAGAGGAAATTAGTGGAGTACTCAAAGAAATGCAGAATAGGAAGGCGCCAGGTCCAAATGGTTTCAATGTTGACTTCTTCAAAGATTGCTGGAATATTTTCAAACAGGACATTCTGCAGGTGGTTGAGGATTCCAAATTGAACAAAACCATTTTGAAGGCTCTGAACACCACTTTTATAGCCCTGATCCCTAAACAGGAATTAGCTCAAACCCCTAACAGGTTTAGACCTATAGCGTTGTGCAACGTGGTGTACAAGATAATATCTGAAGTTGTTGCTAATAGACTCAAACCCCTCCTTCCTTCACTAGTCTCAGGGGAACAATCTGGATATGTGGAAGGAAGGCAAATTTTGAATAACATCATTAAAGCACATGAAGTGGTGCATTCTCTTACTAGCAAAAGAAAGGCTGGAATGATCATGCAATTGGACATAGCCAAAGCTTATGATAAGCTGAACTGAATCTATATCTGGATAGTTCTTTCTGCTTTCGGGTTCGACCAAAATTGGGTAAGATGGATCATAACTTTGGTCACTTCTTCCAGTTTCTCAATTCTGGTCAATGGTTCTCCTTCGAAGACTTTTATTCCTTCCAGAGGCCTTAGGCAGGGTGACCCTCTATCACCCTTCCTCTTCATCCTCATGATGGAAGGACTGGGAAGGTATATCAAGAATGCAAAAGAAGTTGGTAAAATCAAGGGTCTTCAACTCTCAGACAATGGACAAGCCTTGAATCATCAACAATTTGTGGATGACACCATGCTGCAAGGAATCCCGATAGTCAAAGAAGCACTTGCTTATAAGCAAATCCTCAGTGACTTTGCCATGGCTTCAGGTATGGAAGTAAATCTTTCCAAATCCAAAATATTTTTCTTCAATACTAACATTGCTATTCAGAGTAACATATCTAGAATTTTGTGCTTTCAAAGGGATTCTCCTCCCTCAAATTATCTGGGAGTTCCTCTAATGGCCAAACCATTACACAAGAGTATCCGGGAGCTAATAATTAACAAATTACAAGACAAAACCAAGAAATGGACTATGATATCTCTAAACTTGGCTGGCAGGTTGGTCCTCACAAAGGTCGTTCTACAATCAATCCCAGTCTTCATGCTTTCAGCTATCCCTGCACCTAAAGGAATCCTACACCAAATGAGAAACATACAAAGAGACTTTCTATGGGGTAATGGGGAAGATAAGAAGAAATGGGCCTTGGTTGCTTGGGAAAAAACATGTAAACCCAGAAACCACGGGGCTCTTGGATTGGATGATCCTGAGATTCTGAGCAAGGTTTTAGGGGCAACATTATGGTGGCGATGGATCAAAGAACCAGAAGCACATTGGGCTATCCTTTGGAAAGAAAAATATGCAAGCTCTTGGCTAGATAATGACCACATAAGGATGGATGGAAATATAAGAGGATCACATATTTGGAACAAAGCTTGGGAAAACATAAGCATAATTCAAGATCACAACTTCTGGGAAATTAGAGAGGGAGACTTAGCCTTATTCTGGGAGGATAGATGGAAAAAAGAACCTATTTTGTTAAAGGAGGATTTGGAGGACCTCAAATCAGAAACAAACACCAAGGGGCTCACAAGAGTTAAGGATGTTTGGGATCAAAACAACAATTCAGGGAAATGGAGAAACTGGAGGAAACTTGATCTTAGAAATGATAGTCCCCTAAAAGCCAAGGCTGAGAGGCTAATGAAGATGTTAGAACAAAGGAAAATTCTAGTTTCTAGGGGGCATGACCAGCTAAGATGGGGCAACAATAATGAGGGGACTTATAATCTCAAGGAAGCTAAACTACTACTCCTTGGACTAGATTCCTAAGCTCCAAATAGGATTTTGCAAAACCTATGGAAACTGTAGGGGTGGATGAAAATTAAATTTTTCGTGTGGTTGGTACTGTACAAAAAAATTATGACCTGGGATAACATTAGGAAAAGGGGTGTCCTGGGACCTTTCAGTTGCCCGCTCTGTGAAGTTCAAGAGGAGACTATGGAGCACCTTCTCAACAACTACATTTTTACTTCCAAATTATGGGATTCTTTTGCCTCTATCTTCCAACAATCTGATAGAGACAATGGAAGTATTTTCAATATCCTAACCAATTGGAGAAAGAAATTTTCGGATAATGAAGTTTTGAGTTCATCTTGGGCTCTAACACCAAGCTTCATTATCTAGAATGTCTGGAAAGAAAGGAACAATAGAATCTTCAAGAATGCTAAGAAATCTCCCCAGTATCTCTATGATCTGATCCTAAAACAAATTAAGGAAAGTTTTGGCACTGTTGTCCAAAATCTCCCTACGAAACCCCCTTCTGCTATAGAATGGAGGATCCTCTGTAAGCTAGAGTTGCAGGGGATTGTTCCTCAAGCTTAGTCAAGACTGCCTCAATTTTGGATCTTGAGCTAGACTTCTGGCATCCTCCCCCTAAAGGTTTTTGAAATTCAACATTGATGGTGCTTCTATAGGTAATCCGGGCACAGCCGACCACGGAGGGCTGTTAAGGGATGATAATGGAAGGATTTTGTTTATCCTCCATTTTCATTTAGGCAAAGCAACCAACAACATGGCGGAGCTGATGGCCATGTAACAATGTCTAGAGTTCTTGGTTCAGGAAAACCGCCAAAATACGATCATTGAAGCTGATTCTGAGTTAATCATTAACTCGGTCAAGAGGATAAGCTGGGGAACGAAACTGAAAGAGGCCTCAAGAAACTGGAGGTTGATCCAAGTCTTTCAACGGATTCACAGTCACCTACAGAGCCTGAGAATAGTCAGTTTTGTACATGTGTGTAGAAAAGCCAATAAACTGGCAGATTTGCTGGCCAATCAAGGAGTGATCTGCACACATAATAGAGTGGCGATGGACTGGCAAGAGCTCCCTCAAAACAGATAAAAACGGAGTTTCAAAACCAAGTATATGAAGATAAGACAGTGTTCCATGAAATAGCCATGCAGGCGGGCACAACTAACCAACAAGTGTTTTCTTAGAGGCTTGCTCTCAATCGGGTCTTTTGAGAGTGGTCTGCAGTGGTCAACAAGTGAATTCCAGGTTATTATGTACACTATAGGGTCTAGTTGCAACAACAAGGATATTTTAGTATTGTGTTCAACTGGAAGTATGGCGGATGCTTTAATGCATATTGGCTCAAGGAGGGTTGACGCAGCGAATGGTCGAAAGCCGGAGACCATTGGTGGCCGAGTAACCCGAAGTTTTTCTGGGTGGTTTTTCCTTTTAGGGAGCGATTACATTCAGCGAGCTCCACGTGGTGGTCGAGACAGGAGGATTACTGCCCTCATCGCACGCTAACATGCGCAAAGGTTGGTGGGTGCGATATCAGTCTCAACCGTTGGATCATTCACAGTAGATCAATGGCTGGGAGTGATCGTGCAAGTCTAAGGGTCTTTGTGGTAAATGGTGGGCTCACCTTACCATGTAGTTTTTCTGGTTGGCACACTTTACCACAAAGGTTTTCCGGTAGGCTCACTATACCGCGAACTCAGCGGTTTTCAGGGGATCGCGGCCCCCAAAGCTGGGAAGTGGTTTTTCCTTTTCGGGAGGGATCCCATTCAGCGTGCTCCACGTGGTGGTGAGGATGGGAGGAATACCACCCTCATCGCATGCTAACATATGTGAAGGTAGGCGGGAGCGATATCAGTCTCAACCGTTGGATCATTCATTGCAAATCAACGGATGGGATTGATCGTGCATGTCTGTGGGTCCTAGAGATAAACAGCAAGCTACTCAACACAGAGAATTAGTCCATAGTCATTGGATTGAATGGTCAGGCTCAACAGTTAAGATTAAAAGGGCGTGTTAGGTTTTGGCGGGAAGTAGGTGTCCTTGACTTCAAAAGACTTTTTACTCTAGCCATTGTGCCATGGGTTAAGGAATCAGACAGATGTGATACCCTTATTTATTGACTCTTTTGGTTCTTTTCAGGTCCGTTTCCTAATTCTTGTTTCATTCCTTTGTGAAATGTAAGGTCTAGTTGTAAGGAGGGAGGCATGGGCTTTGATCCCGGTTCCAAGTTTTGATAGGGTCTCTCCATGGTCCACGACCATGCAGGATTTTTTGTCTTTTATGTGCTCTATTTTGCTGATAATGAATTTGAAGGTCCAAATCCTACACTTAGCATATATATATTATATATAGTTGTGTGTGTGTGTGTGTGTGTGTGTGGTGTGTGTGTGTGTGTGTGTGTATATATATATATAATATTATATTATATCTATACATAACACACACACACACAGACATACATACATACATACATACATACATACATACATATATTAATATATATATCACACACACACACACCACACAATATCCCCTTCCAAGGATTTTTTTGGAAATATTCTTTTGACACTTCCATTTCGAAAAAAAAAAATAAGTCCATGATAAGAATCAAAACACTTATTTCATGATACATCCTATATTTCATAATAAAATAACTAAATATAAAATTATTATTATTATTATTATTATTATAAAAGGAATTGATATATGAGTTAAAGATATATACATTTTAAAAAGAATGTAAGAAGATTATTAACCACAAAGATTGACTTTCACTTTACCATGGAGATTTTTTATTTATAAATAGGATTTATTATAATATCATGAGCCACTATCATAGATTATCAACACTATATGCTTTGTTGAAAATGCAACAAGGAAATCCTAATTTAATTTTTTCATTGAATTAAATTGGGAATAAAAGTGTAATTCCACATCTCATGAAAACTTGTATTAGTTAACTAAGTTAATTTGACATAGTTGGCTCAGTTAATTCGAGTTGAGGGTCTAACTTGAGTCATTTAGAGTTTCTCCTACTTTATAGGAGCCCTGGTGCTAAGGCGCTTAGTTGTTCCTAAAGGATCAATTGACCTCTAAACATTAAATCATTAACCTAGAGTTTCGTCTATTTATTTCAAGTTTGTACACATAGTTTGTGCAAGAGATAGTGCTAATGTCACCTAACCTATATGGTCCTAATGAAAATTAAAGGCATAATAATGGAGGAACAATGCACACTTACTTAAAGAAACAACTCATTCTCGATTTCTAGACATCGAACTTAAACAATCCAGATTGCTAAAAGAATCAAAACATTAAATATCCTACCAAAAACAGTGAAGTAATGCAACTACATACATAGATGTTTCCTAGGAAAGTGCATCTATAAGAAAGGAACAACACTATGACTAGAAATGAATCTATTAAAAATAATATCAAACCTTCTGAATTAACAACTCAACATTAATCACAAGAAACAACAATGAAAGATAACACTCAAAGAATCAATTACAATAACTCTAACTCTGTGATATTCCACTGCAACTAGTACAAAAGCTCTACTGTAATAGTAAATCTGATAACCAATAAATAGATCTAGAATTCAACTGAATAGCTATAAAACAAATACTAAAAGAAAAATATGAATTTAAGAATACAAGAAAGGACAATGGTAGTTCAAGGACTGGGCCTAAGATCACTAGAATCGACTTTAGCTAATTCAACACAATATGTTAAGGTCGAACCGCAAAAGTCTCCATTAAATCTTAGTGAGAAAATTAAAAGGATTGTCTGTAAAAACTTATAACATAGATAAAAAATTACTATAGCCTGAACTTTATTAACCTCTTTACTGAGGTTCAATTCTTCATTTATATATTACAAATGAGTCTGTTTTCAAATAGAAAAGCAATCTTGAGAATTTGAATATTCTCAAGATGCTTTATTCAAATTACAAAATATCCAATGTTGATCCAGGTGGATATTGGTGGCCACCTACCTATTCCACTTGGACTCCCAAAACTGTCTCTTTTAGTTTTTCAGTTTCCTTAATTGTACCACAATTTACTATTTTTGGCAGTTTTTAGGTCCTGAATTTCCAGAGTCATTTTGAGGCCCTAAACGACGTTTTTAGGGAAAACAGAGAGAACGAAAACATCCCACTCTAGCTTACCAAGGTTTGTTTTTGGCCTTCTCTTCGACATCTTTGAAACAAAGTATTATGACAACCAAACGGAGATCGCATGCCAAAGTTACAACCCTGGGAAGTTGATGTACCAATTTACTCAAACGGGGCCCACAATTTTGGGGCTTCATCTCCTAGGGTTAAGTTTTTGGATGTTTAAGGTTTTCCACTTTTTCTCAATAATAAATAGGCCTTTCAGCCTCATTGTAACACAATTTAGAGGCATGTAGCTGCCACATCTTATCTCAGAGATAAGCTACCATCACCCAAGCTAGTCTCATTTCCATTCTATTTGTAAGCATATTTCATTATTTGATATTAATGAAAGGAGGTGTTATTTATGTTGCATTGTATTTATGGTTATATTTATAATTTGTTGCGTTCTTGTTTAAATTCATATCAAATGTTTCCTTAGAATAGCAGGGCCAATATCTCTTCTTCAACTGATCCATCCATGATAGAATTCGAGCTCATTCAACTAGTTATAATTAACCTGAACAACTCCTCAAAACTCGTTCTTCCATGATTATTCCACAGAACAACATCCAATATCAAATATCCTTGTTCAATTAACGTTCAAATCATCAATAAACAACACCTTTCATGATTTAAATTGATTCATTAAGGAGATGAAGTAATAAAAAGCCATTAACTCCTATTTAGAAACTATATCACATGAATTATCGTATTCTACACCCAAAAATCTTAGAAAACTAATATAAAGATAAGAAAATAAGGTAAGAAAACGAATCAATTTTGAAGCCCAACATCACCCCCCAACTTACCTATTTTCATGAACTCATGCAAAGAATTGATTGACATGAAGAGTAGTTAGAGAATATGCTCGGTAAGGATTTTCTCCATAATGTCGAAATCCGTTTCTACTCCAGATTTCTTGAAAAGCAACATACTTACCTACCTTGGTTAATTCATATTCAGATTTGTAATCCTCTTGAGGGCACTAGATCACGGGGCATCTGTATCTGCACCCTATCTAGCTAGGACCTTCTTCCAACACCAAACGAGCATAATCTCGTTCCCTACTCATTACAGCCTAAAAATTTTGAAGGCTAAAAGGTTCTTTGCTTTTAACTTCACCAGATAATGCTTGCCATGTCTACTTGGATCCTTTGATAACTTCAACCCTGATGTCTCCCAGTTACTCCAGTCTTGATTGCAAAACATCATTGTGAATCGGTGCTAAAGCATCAACAACATCAGATTGTTCCATAAACCTCTTTTGACAGATAAGTGTTCGCAAAGGGCTCTGTGGCACTCCTCTAACCCAAAGGTCAAGGTCAAGCTCTCTTCTATGGAATATGTTATAGACTTTAGCCCACTTTATCTGATTTATAGAGAATAATATAAAATATTGGAACTTCACATCCCCTATAAAAGGATCAGGGTTCTCATCTACCTGCTCTTCTAGGAAGAAGTTGTGCATGTATAGTTCGTATAAGAAGTAATTTGTATTATCATCTTGCTTATGAAAAGAATTAACAATATATGAAATCTTGTTGAATTCATATGGTTTCTGTGACCGAATGGCCTTGACTTTAAGCAACAAATACCGTTCTAATAGATATAAAGAATAATATATGGCTAGATATCTACATGATAAAGCATCAAAATATATAGAACATACTTCTTTCATTTGTTTTGTGGCCTTTTCAAGCTGACCTTTCATGGACTCGACCTTTTTATTAGCTGCTCTAATCTTGGCATAAGTTTCATCCTCTGTAACTGTTAATGCCTTAAAATTCTGAAGCAGTTATTGATGCTCCTTCTAAGATATTACCTATTTTCAATATCACGTTAAATTTTCTCGTTGTTCCTCCAACTTTTTATTCAAAACCTGAATGGTGGCTTCCACAATTAAAGGAGTATACAGAGGCACATGTTATGTCTATGTACGTCTCATAATGAGAGTTGATGAATTTGTTTGAGTCCCTACTTCAGTGGTCAGATCATCAATATTTAATGTGATCAACTCAGTTTGAGTTCCAGACGTAGACGTAGAAACAAATTCTTCAAATTCAGTTTGAGCCTTATTCTCTTGAACTTCCTTCTTCTTATCATTTCTCTTTTCATGATGTCTTTGGACCTTACTGTCCTGCAACCATTTCTTTAGTTGGTGTACCTTCCTTTGTAGCTTCCTATTCTCTTTTATAACAACTCCATTTCTTGACTGATATTGCTTTTCCTTTTATCCTTCAATCCCTAGTCAATCTTTTGTGTATAATTTTTTGTAAGAGTAACTAGAGAAGAGAAGAGAGAACAACAATTGTAGCCTCATGTTTTTCAATCACCATTTCCTTGGTGGACTCAACTATAACAACAATTATGGGTTCCACAAGGTCTCTTTCAACTTGGGGTTCAATTGAAAATTTAATATTGACTTCCTATCCCATGTTTTCTAAGGAGATTGTAAAGCTACTTCTTCAGGGGAAGAGGGTTCCAAGAAAGTTGCAACAGAGTTTAAAAAATGTTCTTGAAGACAAGTATTCTTAGGTTCTTCTGCAAGTTCTAAAATGTCAGTGGCTACGGAATTAGGGGGAGATATTAGAGAATTAGGTGGTGTCTTTTAGTCAGAAGGATTTCCTAAGCAACCCATAGCTTCTTTAAAATTCACAGAATTCAGAAAAATTTCCAATCCTTCCAGAACTTGGGTTGCCTCCATTTCTTGCTCTTGAGGAAAGTCCTCATAATGGACTTCCTATGTATCAAGAAGTTCCTGAGGTCCACTTTCCTCCAACGGCTGTTTAGAGGAGTCTATAAAATTTCGTGACTTAGCTAACCTAATAGATCTTCTTCTTTTTCTAGGCAGGGAGGTCAAGCGGGAATAAATTATTTTCTCTTCCCTAGTTAATTGTTGGGGACCTGGAGTTTGTGCTTTTCCCTGCGAGCTACTTTCTATTGTAACATTTTCGTTTTGATTGGCATCCTAATTTTCTTCCGGCTTCTCATTATTAGGTGGGATATTTCCAGAATCTTCAATGGGTGCTTCAGTTTCTGGTGGAATCTAAGGAGCACCTAAGAAATCTTCCCCACTAATTTTATCTTGGTTCAAAGCTCTGCCAACTATCAATTTTATGAGCCCATGGTAACTCACTACTAAGGCTTGTTCCTTAGATCTTTTGAGTCTTAAAGGAGTTTCATGCAATATCAAATTCAGAAAATAAGGAAATTTTAGGATTACCTTTTATCTCAATGTTGCCATTAAATTCAAATGTCACCCTCTTAACACGTCATATTGACCATCACACGTAATGTATATTTGGACGACACTTGCTAATTCCTTCCAAGGTTCTGGCAACGAGGCATGAGTGTACCCTTTTCCTTTTCTGACCAGTTCCTCTCCAGAATTTGCAAACAAAGACATTTCACTCTATATTGGAGTATGAATTTCGAACCAATTCTCTCCTTTTGTGGAAAGGATTGTCACTTCTATTAAAACTTCTTCATTTACCTGTATTTGTATGCCCTTCACCATTGTTATTTCATTGCTCAAATATCATGTAAATTCCAAGGCAACTTCATTATCAAAGCCTTGAAGTTGCAGGAAATAGTCTAACCACCTTACTTGGTCCATAGTACTATGTGCTTGCTCAGAGATTCACAACTAGGCAAGTTCACTATGCACTGAATGGCCGCCCATTTTTCCGGTTCCAGATGGAGAAATTTGGAGCTAGAAAAAACAAAGTTCAGCATATACAAGGACAAAAGCTCTACACAAAGTAGAAAATTCAAATAACCATAGCATGCAATGATGTTACAATGTTTTTAAGCATGAAATTGTATATTTAGCCTTTCCCCCC